>NC_061164.1:3629248-3635666 GCF_022113875.1 Hydra vulgaris
ATATGAAAGCAAAAAATTCCAGTTTCTCGTGAATACTTTTTTATTAATAATATTCCTACTTGTAATATTATATTTATATATACTATTTAGTCTAGACGATATATAGTTATATGTTTTCTCTATAGTTGCGCCGCCATTTTTTTTTATAACAGGCCTCTTAGAATCGGCCACTAAAATGTAACATACACGGCCGGATAATATAGTAGGCCATGTTTGTACAGTAGTAAAACTTCCACGTCGTCCATGATATTTGATTCTAATGCAAGTAATGAACTATTTCTAACATTTCTTAAAGGAGCCATTTTTAAATTTTTTTTGTTTATTTCAAGATGTTTTCTTTTTTTGATGCGGAAACTCGTTACTAATTTTATCTGCATACCGCAACTGCAAGTCGCAAGCGCTCGATCCAGACCTTTGTCTGGATCGAGCGCTTGCGACTTGCAGTTGTCAAGGATCTTAAAATTAACAGTTAGTTAATTTTAAGATCCTTGACGAGCAGTATTTGTGTTTTTTTAATGAGATGCAAAAGTCGCTTCTAACATTTTTTGAATGTAACTATTAAATTGTTGAAGTTAAACGTTTTTATTAAAATTATCTTCTTTTGAAAACATGGTTAAAAAAGAACATATCTTGCCTCTACTCCTACGTATTGGATTTCATAATAAGCTCCTGAACTAATTTGATAGCTCTCTCAGAAGAATCATTGGCGACATCTAGAGGTTTGATTGGTAGTTTCAAACTCTAGATAAAAATCATTCAATTCCCAAAACTGTGAAGGGGTTTTTAGCCACTGCACTTCCCCTCTTTTCATGGCCAATAGATCAGCCAAAATTGCTCAGTAACAAGAGATGCTAGGGATAAAAGCTGATCTTGGGAATAGTCTAGTGAGTAAAGATTCTTCTTATCTTAGTCTAATATACAACTCTAGTCTAACAATAGCAATGAAAAAAATAAACAATAAAATCCTAATGTATATTTAAATTTATATACTGATTTATTTAAATAATTGATAAATATACTGATGATTTTTTGTTTAGCAAAAAGAATAGTGTAATTGATTTTTTTTTTTTTTTTTTAATTATTTTTATACAGGGTTTCTGTAATGAGTTGTTGAAACATAAAAAATAACTTTATCATATGAATAAGTTGTCAGCGTAATACAGGTTGTAAATATATATACTCAAATATATTGTACTAGTTCATGAAATAAGCGATAATAATTTCTCTATAAAAACACAGTACAGCAACAGTAGAAAAATTAAATTATGAGGAAGCTTTTTTGCCATTTTGTAAAATGTAAGAAAAAATATCTAGTTTCCTATTCTCAATACCCTCAAAAAAACATGATCTCATTGCTTCGTTCGCAAATAGTTACACTTAAATCAAATCCATTACAAAAATCTGTAGCATTTTTAACTTGTCAGTAAACGTTTCCGTTGAGTTGTTTCTAAAATTTCATGACTTCTACAATGAAGAATTCAATATCCTCATTTATCAACAATGTTCAACTCTGATTTAAATTTTTACTTTATCAAATTTATAACTCTTATCTTTGTCATAACTTGTAATTCTTTTATGTACCTTATGTTGGTTCTTCTCTTTTATAGTTCATTTTTTCTGTATGATTAGTTTAATATTGTAAAACAATAATGTTCTTTTAGTAGAAAAACCAATCCTGGTGACAGTATTTGTTTTTCTACTATATAAAACTTTACGTTACCAAAAACATTACTTTAATCCGAACTTTACCATTAAAAGTTAAAGTACGACCAGCATGTCTTAACTTCGAAATAGTACAAGGTTTCAGCAAATCATGTTCATCCGGCGCCCTTATGAACTAATTTTTCTTTACTTTTTAACTAAAACTTGATCCAATTCAAAAATTTTGCATTCATTAAGTTGTATTGAAGCAAAAAACTTTTTCATTTTTGTTTGGACATGAAAAATATTATTTGATTCTCTAATAACTGTATTATATGAATCTATTTTCTTAATTTTGGTCGTCGGATGCCCTACTTCCAATGATTTTATTTTCATTAGCACCCGAATTAGTATAATTCAGTAAGAAAGTTGAGAACAAGATTGCCTCCCTGTCAAACATTTTTAAAAATTAGCGTATATTTAATTACATAGTGCATACATGTGCGCAGACGATTTAATACAACTCATCCCAATTGCTCTGGGTATCATAAGATAATTTAAAGAGAGATTTCTTAATTGTCTTATTAGGTTAATAATCTCGTCCGTTGGTTTGTGGGTGGAAGGCAGGTAAGGTAATCACGTGTTTGATTTGAATTCAGGAGAATAAAAACTATTTACAAACTCCCTGCCTTGGTCTGAAAAAGTTTTCTTCGGAGGACCGATAGAACAAAGTAGTAAGGCACTTAGAAACATAAAATACTAATTTTTTAGGAACAGCAAAAACTTCAATATATTTGTTCCAAAAATCACTTGTTGGTAAAATATATTTCTTTTCATGCTTTGCATATTGAAGAGGTCCAATTAGACTTATGCCTAAAGAACAAACTTTTTGATTTTGTTACATATTTATTTGTTATTTTCTGCATAAAAAAATATATATGCTGTGATTAAAGCAATTTCTTACTCCTTCAGAATGATAAAGCCTAATATCTTCAACAAAATAACTATGAACTGACATTTTATAATACAATTTAAATGTGTGACTGGTTTGCAAATCGAGCTAAATATATCAAACAGGTCGGAAGCTTCTCTGGAGTTTTTAGACTCATAGTATTGCTTTACCTGATTAGGTATAATCATTGACTCATGGTCCCTTTCTTGTCTTAACCAAAAATTCTGTCTGCTTTATTGTAAGTTTTTCTCCATTTGTTAATACTTAGTTTTAGATGGTTTATATTTAAATATTAACTATCTATCAACAAAAAGTCACAGAGGTCAATTAATGAAAACAGATACTTTTTGATAGAGCCAGGTTTCAAGTCATTAGCCACAAGTTTTAGAATATATACACCTCGAACTGTTTCAACATTAAAAACATCAAAAATATTTTCTTTGACTTCTACAAGACAAAAGAATCTCTTTACATCGCTAACAGCTCTATTTGCAGAACTTTTTTTACGTAAATTTTCAGGACCAAGTAAAAAGTTTAAGAATTTTTCAAGAAATAGATTTATACAATTATAAAGTGGTAAAAAAAAATCTTCTGCCACAAAAGATTCATCAGTGTCATTTTCCTCAGAACCTTCATCTTCATTATCAGTTTCATCTTTTTCTGAATCAAGCATTGTAGGCATCTTTCTGCAATCTGCTATCGTTTTAGCACTATCTGCTAAAAGAACATCAAAATTAACTAATTCTTTAGGTGCTGTGAAAGATGAAACATTTTGTATTGTAGATGCATTATCTTCTGCCAAGGAATTAACTGGATCAAGTATAGGCTGCAAATTGTTATAAGAAACAAAAGATTCTTTCTGACTGTTGTCATTCAACAACTTGACTGTCCCTAACATTTCATTTTTATTTTATTTTTTTGGAGATAATAAAATGGTTGTAAGAGTATCATTTAATGGGAATATTGCTGATTTTTTAATAAACTTTTATAACTTTCATCAGATGATTTAAGCTCATGAACATTTTTCAGGTGATCATCTACTCTGATTACTGCACTGAAACAACCAGGAATAGGACACTCATTTAAATGATTTAACTCACATGACCTTTTCCTTAAGTTAAAACTAGTTAATGCATTTTTTATATAATCTTCAGGAATGTTTTTATGTTTTTTGCTACGTAAATGCCTTAAAAGATTATGGATTTCTTTAGAGCATCCATCAATAATACACTTAATTTTTTAACGTTGATTTGAGCTATTACAAAAAAAAAATTAATCAAATTTGATATACGAGCATAATACTTAGAACTGCTGCATAGAAATACTAAAATATAAGTGTTACTTAATTAAACTTTAATGTTTTAATTTAGTTTAGATCTCAAATTTTATAAAATACAAATTCATACTAATCTGCAAAGCAACAATACAGGTGAGAAATCCCAAAAGAGATATTGAAGTTTAGAGACAATCATTATTTTACATGAAGTTTTACAATGTATTCACAATATTTAGGGACTTCACAAATATTTAGGGACTTCGATACTCAATATAAATTAATCAAAAGTCCTGAATTTTAAAATATTGAACACCTAAAAATCGAAAAAAACTCACCCACTTTTCTTATTCTTGCAAACCTTAAACATAAAATTAATCAATTTCTACATGTAATAAAAGTTCAAACTCATCAATAGGCAAAATTATCTAAATTTAAACATGCTTACTTAAAAAAAACAAAAAAAAACTTATTTATTTAATGCAAAATAAGAACATTATATAGATCATATTCCAATTAAAGTTAACTCATTAGAACATAATTAACTTCTTTTAAATCTATATCATAGGTAGGAATTAAAGTACGCGACAATGATTGATTCTTTGTTTCATATAATGTACTCTAAATAGCAACAAGTACAGATAAAAACAATATAACTCTAATTAGAAAATATTTTTTTTTTTTTTTGCATAGGTCCTAGAATTCTGGTATGAAAAACACATTAACAAATCTCAATAATATAAAAAACTATCTAGCTTGAATATGTTTGCTTTAAATTAAATTGTAAGAAGACATAAATTTCTTATAAAACAATGTTTATTTACGTTTTCACTTTTTCATTGTTAAACATTGTTTAAATTACAATAAAATTGTTAGTTTAAATCACAATAAAACTGTAACAATAACATAGTTTACATAGTAATATATACAATTCTAATTCTAACTCAATTTGAAAACGCTTATTTAAAAACAAGAAAAAACAAGCTAAATTGGAAGCACAGCAAAACCAATAGATCTTATATTTATTAGAGCAAGCCAATCATAACATAAGTTACCTTTTTCATATCTAAATCATGGGTATGAGACAAAGCACGCAATGATGATCGATTTTTTGTTGCATATACTGCACTCTATATAACAACAAGTACATTATAATTAATAGTAAAAAAAGGATACATAATAATTTAAAGTAAAAAATAAAATTTTAAATTGAAACTTTACATGTCAGAATGACAAAATACTTAAGCAAATCTCAATAACAAGCAATAATATCTAAATTTAAACATGCTTACTTAAAAACAAGAAAAAAAAACACTAAATTATTTAATGCAAATCAAAAGCATTAGAACTTATTTTATATACAGCTAGCCCATTATAACATAATTTACCTTTTTAATATCTAAATCATGGGTATGAGACAAAAAATGCGACGGTGATCGATTCTTTGTTGCATATATTGCACTCTACAAAATAAAAAGTACATTTAATAATTTCTAGTATAAAATGTAAATTTAAGTTGAAACTGACATATTATTTAACAATTATCCCAGAGTGACAAAATACATTAGCAAATCTCAAAAAAAAGCAAAGTCATCTAAAAATAAACACGCTTACTTTAAAACAAGACGGAAAAAATAGTCGAATTATTCAATGCACAACAAAAAAACTAGGTCTTAATTCATTTTAAGCTAGCCCATTATAACATAATTTACCTTTTTTATATCTAAATCATGGGTATGAGTCAAAGTATGCGATGGTGATCAATTTTTTGTTGCATATATTGCACTCTATAAAATAAAAAGTATATTTGATAAATTCTAGTAAAAAATGTAAATTTAAGTAGAAAATGACATCTTTTTATGCCATTATCCCAGAGTGATAAAATAAATTAGCAAATCTCAACAAAAAGCAAAATTATCTAAATTTGAACACACTTAATAATATATAATAGGAAAAAATTGATTTGTTTAATACAAAACAAAAACATGAGATCTTATGTCATTTACAGCCACCCCATTGTAACATAATTTACCTTTTTTGTATCTAAATCATGGGTATGAGATATATAAAGTATGTAATGGTGATCGATTCTTTTTTGCATATATTGCACTCTATAAAATAAAAAGTATATTTAGAAGTTTTAAGTAAAAAATGTAAAAATAAGTAAAAACTGACATCTTTTTTTTTTGCCTTGATCCCAAAATGACAAAATACATTAGCAAATCTCAAAAACAAGTAAAGTCATCTAAAATTAAACACGCTTACTTGAAAACAAGAAAAAAAAAAAGCTGAAATGTTAAATGCACAACAAAAACATTATATGTTATTTCAATTAGAGCTACCCCATTATAACATAATTTGCCTTTTTTATATCTAAATCATGGGTATAAGAAAAAGTATGTGATGGTGATTAATTTTTATTGCATATATTGCACTCTATAAAACAATAATTACATTTAATAATTTCTAGAAAAAAAATATTGTTTTAAATTTCAATTACATGTAACAAATTTAACATAACAAAATTTACCTTTTTTACATCTAAATCATAA
>NC_061164.1:4236666-4466666 GCF_022113875.1 Hydra vulgaris
AGAGTTAGTCTTCTTGAAGAACCAAATGGTTTACCTGACGGTCAAAAGATCTTTGTGAATAAAGATATAGTAAAACGAATGAATATTAATTCGAATGATTATCGTTCTACTCTTTTTTCTGCTCCGTTTTTTTATAAAAATTATAAAATGACAATAAGAATTAGTTTTAATATGGATATTGATGATAATAATGAAATGATACATGGCGACTATATTGGTATATTTGTAGTTTTAATGCCGCACATTTATGACGCTATTTTAAAATGGCCATTTAGTAATAAAAAAGGTAGTATATCATTAATGGGAGAGAAAAAATTTAAAAAAAAATTTAAAACTGGTATCTGCGATCATTTTCAAAGACCTAATAAAGATCAATTGAATCATGGTTTTGGATTTGGAAGATTTATAAACAAAACTGATCTTTTAAATTATATTGTAGAAGATTCTCTTTTTATTAAATGTAAAATTAAAAAATGTAAAATGTAAAATTAATTTTTTTATATTTCATTCTTTTTTTAAAAATTTGTAATTTTTTTTAGGTAACTAATAAAAATGAAGTATAACATGATATTAAAATTAAAAGAACATGATAATGAGTTGGCTCATCAATGTGAAAAGTTGGACGATTATTTAAAAGGAATACGTAATGATTATTGTATGGATGATATACAAGAATTCAAATCTGCAGTTTGTGTTGATTTGAATAACGATAAACATAATTATGCATATGATAAAAGTACTATCAATTTACATTTGAAAGTATGTTCAAAGTTGATTATCAAATGTAATAAATCTATTGATCGATCACAAGAGCAAATAAAAAAAGAAAAAGAATATCAAGAAGAAAGAAATGATACGTTTATTGAATTTATAAAAAATAAAGACGATTGGCCTTGTTGTGCTAAAAAACAAAAATTCGAAAATTATGTTTATGAATTTCGATACTTGACAAAAACAGAACTAGTTCAAAATTTAAAAATAAAAATACGTCGCGAATTATTTATTTTAATTAATAAAATGGAGTTGATATTAATTGGTGATTCTTAATTATTTTGATTTTTGTGTAATATGAATTTTATGTAATATGAATTATTTTATAATAAAATTTTTTTATATGATTATGATAAATGTGTAAATTTATTACTTTAAAATAAATTTTTTTAGAAAACTAATAATGTCTGATCTTATTTGCGAACCATCAGATCAAAATAAACAAAAGATAGAAGAAGATGAAGTACAATTAGAACCGGAATTACTGAAAGAAATTCAAACTTTACAGCAATTGGCTGATATTGATGATGTCGACGTAATAATGTCGTTGAAATTATCGACAAATTATGATGGTTTAATAAAAAATATTGAAATGAAGTATAATAATTTATTAGTTGGCAGATGTTATTATGTGAGCACGTTAAACCAAAAACGTATTTACGATTTACATCATAAATGTTTATTTGATTTATTTCAAAAATTTAGTTTTTCTACAGCAAGATTACATCTTCAAATGGCAGAGTTGGGAGATATTTATTATTCGAAAAAAAAGTTACTTGTTGAAGAAAAATTAAAACACACTTTAGCATATAATAGATACCTTGTTATTGATAAATTATATAAAATGTTGAGTAAATTTGATAAACAAGTTCGATATTTAAATGACGATTATATGAGTGATATACAATATTTAGGGGGTGATTTAAATTCTTTAGAAATTTGGTGATTTTTATTATGTTGTATTGATAACTATATAACTGTAAAAAAATATTTTTTTTAGATGGAATTAACAGTAAAAATAGTAAATGCATTTATGAAAAAATTTTCATCACACAATAAAATTTTTCCGTTTACGTTGGAAGAATTGATTATTCAAGCTAAAGAATTTCAACCATTAATATGTGAAGAATGTGAAATACGTTATAATCTGAACTATGTTAATATGTTCAATCAGAATAAAATTTTTGATAACGATGAATGGAACATGTTGTTTCGATACGATTTTATGAGATCAGAAGATAAGTTGGTTGTTATGTTGACACAAGGATTTCAAAAACATTTGTTACATACAATTGATCGATTTTTACCACAAAACTTTAAAATATTTTATAATTTTTTTAAAGATTACATAAATGTAGATGTTTTTGTTTCACACGTTAACCAATTGAACAATGAAAATAATAAAGTTATTAATGAAAGAAAATGTTATTATTGTAATAATCTTTATTAATTTGTAATTTTTTTTCAGTTATAATGAATAGTAAAGAAAAACATGACAAAGATCTTCAAATATTTGGAAGATGTATACAAATAAATACTGATATACAAACCGATGAGCATATTGACGAATCAGTAATAAATTTAGAACATCAAAAAGCATACACAAGTTCAAAAGAAATTCTTTTAAAAGAAATTCTTTTAGAAGATGTGGAAATCAAATATTTACGTGAAAAATTTCGTTATCAAACTATAGCTAATTATTTTGTTACTAGTATGAAGGAAGTATATTGGACAGCACAATCTTTATCTAGAGAGAAACGTAATACAATAATACAAACTCATTTGATTTGGATAAAGACTATGAATGAACTTTGTGATAAAGGAATAATAATATCAGAAGATATAATTAAAAAATATAATTACTGTGTATGTACTGTATACATATGTATGTACTGTGTACATAAAAGTTTTTTGAAATTTAAAATTGAATTAAAAAATGATATGATAGAATGTTTAAGTTTGTATACTTGTTGTCCTTATTGTAAATATAATAAAATATGTCAATATTGTATATGTTAAAAATTTTTTTAGATGATAACAGAAGCTAAATTAAATAATATTTTGGAAATGTTGGAAATGGATGCCATTTCTCTTCGTAAAATACAATTTGTATCTATGGAATACATGTTGAACGAATTACACAAAAAAATGGATTGTGAATTTAAAGACGAATATAATTGGGGTTCATTGGTATCAAAAAATAAAAGACAAGTTCCAATGGAAATAGCTAGTTTTGTATTAATTTTAGCTTTACATAAATTTAAAAAAGGCGAATTTCCAAGTGATAATTTTTTTGAATTTTATGCTTTTTTTAAAAATTATCATGACAAAGAAAAATTTATTTACCAATTAAATGAAAAAATTGAAGATAGCAGGAAATGGTATTATGATAAACGAAAGTTAACTGTATTAAAACTCAATGACATTATGAAAACTTTTAGCGAACGACAATGGATTGAATCTACAGATCATAATACATCTACAGTCTGTATGTTGAAATTTACTTTATCAGATTTGTACGATAAAGCTTTAGCATATAAAGAAATTTGTGGAAAATGTAAAATTATTAAAAATGATGAACAACTTGAAAAACTTAATGTTCCAATCCCAAAAGATTCTAAATCAGATGTGCCAACGGATTGGATAGATTTTTTTTATTATCAATTTCCTAATAATTATGTAATTTTATTTTTGCTAGAAGTATTGTTGTCAAATTTTCCATACTATAAAGATAAAGCTTTTTATACGTTATATATGTTTTTTGAAAATTGTGACATGTTTGTTAAAAATATAATTATTGAAAAAGTTAATATAAAAGTTTATGATTATGTAAACGCACTTTTTTATTATTAATAAAAGATTATTTTTTTTAGATGAAATTTACAGAAATAATAATAAATTGTGTAATGGATTCTTTTAAAAAAATTTGTGAAAAAGAAAATTGGACAGTGGCAGATTTACAATTTAAATATATGAAATATAACGCAGATTGTACTTTTGAAAATGTATCTGAAATGGAAAATATTTTTGAAAAAACAAATAGCTTTGTTAACAATCATCGTGATGTTGTATTGATGATTTTACAATATATAAGACGAAATTTTCATGTTTATTTGAATGTAAATTTTAATATGTTTTATCAATTTTATGAAAATATGAGCGAATCAATAAAAAAAAAATGGATTAAAGAAATACAAATGCATATTGATCTATGCATCAGTTGGAAATCTTATTTAAAAGAAGATACGAACGAAGACGTTTTTTATTAATTTTTGTTATATTAATATATTTATTTTTAGATAAAAAAATATAAAATATGGATATACGAAAAAAATATCAACAAGATTCATTAAAAAAAATATTAATTGAAAAACAATGCAAAGAAGTTGAAAACGTATTATCGTCTACATTATGTGAAATGAGTGAAGAAATTGATTTGTTAATAAAATTAAATAACAAAAGAAAAAATCAAAAAAAATATAACATTATAATATTTGAACTGACAAATAATGAAATGATATCAATTGTGATGTGGTTTTATAAATTTTATATTTTATATATGTTTTCTTAATTTTTTTTGTAATTTTTTTGTAATTTTAGACAGAAAAATAAAAAAAATGACTTTATCTGCTAAACAAAAATTAGCTTTTCAATGGTTTGACGAAGGATTAAATTTTTTTATTACTGGTAGTGCTGGTTGTGGTAAAAGTTATATACTTGATGCTATTGCTTCTAGCGATCAAATGTTTAAAAATATTGCAGTTACAGCTAGTACAGGAAAAGCTGCTCATCAGATTAAAGGTATGACTGTGCACAGTTTTGCAGGTATTGAAATAGGTACAAAATCTGTCGATTATTATTACAAACACATGCAAATAGATGTTTTAGAAAGATGGAGAAATACACATGTTTTGATTATTGATGAAATTTCAATGCTTAACGCAGAAACCTTTGATTTATTACATCATTTAGCATGTAAAATAAATCAATGCAATGACGAATTGTTTGGTGGAATTCAAGTTATTACATGTGGTGATTTCCGTCAACTGCCACCTGTAAAAGGTGAATATGTTTTCAAATCTGCAATATGGAAAAAATACATGTTTAATGTTATTGAACTTACTGAATCTTTTAGACAAGAAAATATTGAATTTTTTAACGCTTTAAACGAAATACGAATTGGAAAAGTATCTGATAAAACGGTCGATTTATTAATGACAAGACATTATGAAGCTGATCAAAATATAAATTCAAATTTTATACGTTTGTTTTTTACAAATATGGAAGTTGATTTTTTTAACTTGCGTCAATTAATGAATATTCCCTCTGATGAACGTTGGTTTCATTCTAAAGATGTTATTAAAAATTTTAAAATAAATTCATTATTTCAAATACCTATTAGTATAAATATTAAAATTGGAGCTGTAGTCATGTTAGTAAAAAATATAAATGTTGAAGAAGGTTTATGTAACGGAACAATTGGTATTGTAACATTTATAGAAACAGACGGTGTTTGGGTTAATTTTAACGGTAGAGAATTTAAAATCGAAAACGTGAGAGAAGATATTTTAGATAATACTCATAGTATTATTGCATCTAGAATTGGTTTACCTTTACAATTGGCATTTTCTTTAACTGTTCATAAAGCGCAAGGTTGCACGTTAAATAAAACTGTTTTGAATTTTAACAGTAAAATATTTATTATGTCGTTACCTTATGTTGCATTATCACGTGTTAAAGATTTAAATGATCTGTATATCATTCATAACAATAAAAACGAATTGAGAAAAATATTAAAAAATATAACAAGTGATAAGGACGTAGATTTATTTTATAAAAATTTAAATGAAAAAAATTTTGTAACATGTTAAAAAAATATATTTTTTTATTATATATATAAAATTTTCTTTTTTTTTAGGTTATTATTAAAAAAAAATGCATTTTAAGGTTAAGAACATTGAAGAAAAATTAGATAACGAAAGTTATTATCGTGAAATATTTTATTTTGTAAATGACAATTATAAAGATGAAGATTATATTGAAGAAATCGAATTAAACGATCAAATTCAAACACCTGAAGAAATTACTTATCACATTAATCAAAAAACACAAGATAGTTTTTTGATTAAATCAAATAAAGCGTTATCATTTGCCGATTTATTTCAAAACTTTTTAATCGGTTATAATATTGTAACACTTTGTGCTAAATCTACAGAAGACGGTTATTGTAAAATTATTAAAAGATGTTACAATTCACCTGTGTATTATATAAAACCACTAGAAGGATCAATAAATTTAGAATATATTAAAAGTAATAATATTCGATCAGTTTTTAACATTTTAGAAAATGATAGCGGATGGAGAATAATTCGTTTATCTAGTTTTAAAGTAAAAACAATAAGTAATTTAACTGAAAAATCAATGATGAAACTTCGAAATTATGAACTTGCTGGATATAAAAGAGTTGCTGAGCTAAGTCCAGAAGAATTAATGATAAGGAGAGAACGTGAACGTAAACGAAAGAAAAAAGTTGCTGAGCTGAATCCAGAAGAATTATTAAAAAAACGAGAACGTGAACGTATTCGTTATCATAAAAAAATTTCTAAACTTAATACAGAAGAAATAATGATATATCGAGAAAATATGTCAAAAATAGAGAAAAAATGTTATACTAAAAATAAAAACAAAATTCTTCATAAACGACGTCGTAAGGATATAAAAGAAGAAAATCAAGATGAATGGTATGGAGAATGGTATCGACCTCATTCTTTAACTCAATGGAACAAACATAAAAGTAGTTCGTTTAAAGTATTATCATACGATCAAAAAAGAAAAATGTTTTTAGATTATAGTATTTTATTTGAAAATGGTTTATGTTTTTATTCAGCGTTTGTTATTTCATTATTAATAAGAAAATGGAAAGTAAATACAATTAAAGAATGGAATACAAAAGTTTTGGAAAAAAACGGACAAGATTTTTATTCTGAAGAAAATATAATGCAATTTCTTATTGAAGATCAAAACGATTCGTGGATACAAGCATTAAATATCTTAAAAGAAAAAAGTAAAAATTTGTCATTTTTAGAACTCATTAATTTGTGTCAATCTTTTGCGTACGAAAACACTTTTGATCGAATAAATATAAAAATTTTTTCAATAAATAAAAAAAATAAAAACGTTCGTTTACTACACCCTAAAATGAAATCACAATATAAAAGTGTGTTAAAAGAGCTATTAAAAGTAGTATACGAGAGTGCAAATATAACTAAAGAAGATCAAAATCCTCAAAGAGAATTTTTAAACGAAGATGAAAGAAAAGAAGCTAACGAACGTAAAAAACCACTAAATACAATAAAAATATGTTTGTATGAAAAAAATCAGTCTTTTCACGCTGTTAGCATGCTTAACGAACGTTTTTCTATTATATATAATAATATTCATCTACATCAATGTTCAGAGTGCGGACATAAATATACTCAACAAAATCATAAACAAGAATGTAAAGGATTTTATGTAGCAGACAAATTTCCATACGGAAAAACTAGACATTTTTATGAACCTCAAAATCAATTTATAAACACTTCTCGAAACGTTTTTCCTTTTTTTATTACATTTGACTGTGAAACAAGTATTCAAACATCAAATTTAAAAGAAACAGATCACGTTAAACCCTTGTCAGATCTTTCGTACTATTGTCACGGTATTGTTATTCATTGTTTATCTGAAAATTTAGCTAGAGAATGTTTTGGTTTAGATGAAAGAAATAAAGTTATAACACAGTGGATATTTTATTATGAAAATACAATTGAAAGTTTGAAAGCTAATCCTTTAACATTACTACCTGTATGTTTTCAAGAAAGTGTTTCTTTATTACACAAAACACACAGACAAATATTGTGGCAAAAATTGGATGCAAATGACGAAAATGTTGAAAAATATAAAAGCGAACTGAGAGTGTATGATTTGTTAATTTTGGCTGACACTTTAGTACGTTTTACCTACGAAAAATGTTTACCTCGTTTTCAAAATTTAAACCTTTCTGAACAGGAAAAATATCAAGTATGGCAAGAAGAAAATCCTTTGTGTTCAATATGTAGAAGTCCTGCAGACAAAATAAAAAAATCTGATGTGTACAGTTACAAATTAACTACAATGTTAGAACCAGAAATAAATTTATTAAATCATAACGAAATTAAATTTTATAACGACAAACGTGTTCAAGTTGTAAATCATATATTTAAACGAGTAAGCAAATTAGAATTGTTTATGCTTAAACCGTCAACTCAAAATTATTTAATAACAAACAAAGTAGAAAAAATTAAAAATGATTTGTTTCAAATATCTTGTTTATTTTATATATGTTGCAGATGGTGGGAAAAATTTGACCGCACTCTTATAACAAACGGGTTTTTAAACGATTATGTAAGAATAAACTTGTTAGATCTAGTCGAACACATGAAATGTTTAAGTCAGCTCATTATGAACGAACAACAAATTAACATATGGTTTGAAAATGATCCTATAGAATTACTAGAAGATTCTTATTTTTTAATAAGAATTTTTCAAAAATGTATCAAGGAAGTTAACGTGCATTGGAAATATGAACGTGGAATGGGAATAAAAGATTCTATTACATTTTTACATCTCATGTCTCGTTTAAATCATCCGTCTGCTCATTTATGGTTTCATTGTATGTTGGAACCGTTAAATAGAGAATTTGAAAAAAAAAGAACGCTAAAAGATTTAATTCAAGATGATAAAGGAAGAGATGACGTCTTAAAAGAATGTTATTGTTTGTTATCATGTTTTGAAGATTACTTGGTTATTGATCATTGTCACTTTTCAGGCACAGTTTACGGATTGGCACACGATTATTGCAACAAAAACTTGGCACGTTATAGTAGTAAATTAGCTTGTCCTATATTTGCCCACAATCCTTCTTTTGATAATCGTATCATGATTGTTGAAGGTTTAAAAAAAATATTAGATATTCCTTTATATAGTTACGAAGAAGATACTGAGGACAAACCTTTTAACGCTTTTTTAAAGTGTAGCAATATGGAAAATTTGTTTGTTATTTCGAAAGGAGTAAACAAATTTAATATTATTTGCATTGGTAAACACATAAAAATTGTAGACACATTGAAAATTTTAAATTGTTCTTTGGATCAAGCAAGCAGTATGTTATCTAAAAAAGCGCAAAATCAAATTATTGACAGCATGTTACACTATTTGTTACCTTTTTATCCACATATTAACCAATTAGTAGACAATGAAGAATTTAAAAATTGTTTTATTAAAAAAACTTTGTTTCCTTATTCACAAATATCAGATAAACTTTTAAACATTGAATACAAAAATATACCTTCTATTGAAATATTTGCTAAAAACGATTTAATGAAATCAAAAACATTAGAAGACGAAATTATAAAAATTAAAGATTCTTATGAAACTGTTACCAAATTATGGAATTTTTTAAATTTAAAAAATTTAAAGTCTTTATTACACATTTATACAGTTTTAGATACTGTGGTTTTAGGGTCTGTAATGATTGATTTTGACGAAAGAACATTTCAATTTACTCAATTTCGAATGTTACCTCATTTAAGTGTTTTTAGTTATTGTAGTAAACTCAATTCAGTTATGAGTCAAATTCAAATTCAATATCCGCCCTCTGAGGAACACGAACGTATGATTGAAAAAAGTGTTAGAGGTGGCATGTCTTCAAATGGCTCACAAAAATATGCAATTGATACAGATTATTTTGAGAATAAAATTAAAGAACTTGGATTAAAAAGTAACATTAAAGGCTGTTTATTTTTTTTAGACGAAAATGGACAATACGGAGGCGCACAACTTAAACCGCTACCATTTCAAATGAAATATTCTTTTGATTTGGAATGTCAAACATTAGAACAAGTGATTGAAAAATATCATCGCGTCAATCCTGACGGTTTTTCAACAAGTGCTTTAGTTCATTGTCAAATCAAAATGAAACCTGAATATCAAGATAAAGTAGGAGGCTTTTCACCTATGGTCGAAAAAGATATTATACCTTTAGAAGATTATTCTCCTACTGAAATTGTGGCTAAAAGAATATTAAAAAAAAATGGTCAATATGCTATTGAAAAAGATAAAACTGTCAAACTGTTAATGAAATTAAGTTCACATGAAACTTGTGAATTTTTAGATACTTTGATATGGTTGACAACGTGTTGCGGATGCGTTGTTGAAAAAATTTATAAAGTCTTACCTTTATGGAGATATCCTTTAGCTGAACAAATGGTTAGAAAAAATATTGAAAAAAGAAAAGAAGCTGTTAAAAACGGAGACAAAGTAGTAGACGCTACAGCTAAATTACACACTAACGGACATTATGGATTTAAAAGTCAAAACACGGCAATAAAACAAACGAGTCAATTTATTAATCACGAAGAAAAAGCTTTTCAAAATTTGATAAAACATTTTCAAGAGATTCGTCTTGTTTTGTTACAAGCAGGTCTTTCTGAAGAAAAAATAAAACCTTTGTTTCCCATACATTTTCAAAATTTGCTGTACGAAAACAGTATATTTGTTAACATAGAGCACGAAAGATATAAAATGGACATATTTGAAAAAAAAATATGTATAGACAGTTATGTTACCGATCAATTTACATATGACGAGTATTATAAAGATTTTATTTTAAATAAATTAATAGACGTAAAAACAAAAACTATAATGTTCAGCGGAAAACATAGTGAAGAATTTAAAGACGTTTTTGAACTTTTAAAATCGGATATAAACATGTACAAAGACGGTCTTGTGTTTGTGAGTAGCGAAAAAAGTAATTTGGTAAAAAAGCAAATGCGTTATGTTGCTTCTTAAATATTATCTTATGCCAAACTTAACGTTACTCGTTTTGCATGGGAACTAGGAGAAGTGTTGAGAAATCATAACGCAGAAAAACATTTGGTAGTTACAGATACAGATTCAGGCTGCTTTTTTATTACTAAAAAAACAGATGACAAGCAAGAAATATTTCGTTCAAAGGTAGAAGAATGGATTTATTTTTCAAAAATTGGAAAACAATGGATGGATTATTCTATTTATCCTAAAACGCATGAATTTTATTCGAGTTTATATGCTAAAGAAAGTGATCATTTTCAAAACGAAGTTCCTCCTCCTTCTTATATTAGTCAGATTTTTGCAATGGCACCTAAATGTTACAGTGCACATATTATTAAAAAAAAAGAAATTGATGATAAAGGTCAAGACGAACACAAAAACAGAGCAAAAGGATTACCCAATTATAAATTGTGTTATACGCATTACATTAACGGATTTAATACGCATAGAGCCGAAAAATTATTCAGAAATATGCCTAATCAATTAGAAAACGAATTACAACCTTTTTTACAAAATAGATTAGATTTAAATTTTAAAAACGTTACCATTAAAGAACACGTTATTCAATTTTTAAAAAAATTTACACAAAAAAATTATGTATTTGATGACGATTTGTTTACTGAAATACGCGATTGTTATCGCTTAGATCCGATTCGAGAAGCTAATTTAAAAGTTTTACCCGATATCGAAAAATTTTGCAGCGATGAACATATACAAACGTTACTCGAAATTGAAAAAAATATTGTAAAATCATCAGAACGATACAATACAATGATTACGTTTAATCGAGATGTTTTAATACCTTTATTATTTTATTTAAAAAAACTATAAATTGTAATAAAAATTTTTTATTTTAATTGTAAAAAAATTGTAAAAAAAATGGAATATAATTTGTTTGATGAAATGTTAACTGTTAATCAACTCGAAAACAAATTAAAAGAAATTGGTTTTGAAAATTTTTATTTAATAGAAAATACTGAAGGAGAAAAAAGCGAATATTATGCTTCTAAATTAATATGTGTTAATCTTAACGGACGAATTCTCATACCTGACTCATTTTTAGAATGTACAAAATGTTTTGTTTGTTTTTTTAAAAAAATAAGTTTTGTAGGATGTTTTGAAGACAGTTGTGATATATGTATTTCTCAATCTCAATCTAAAAAAGTAAATTATAACTGTCATCATTTAGAATAAAAAATGAATAAAGAAAATTATAGTCAAGACAAAGTCAAAGAAAATAAAAAATTAATCTACAACAACTTATTTTTGTTGGATTTATCAAAAGAAATAGGTATTGATTGGAAAAGATGTGGAAGACTTTTAAACGTTAAAGAAGGAGATCTTGAACTCATTGAAAATGATTACGATAAAACTATTAATCGATGTTTTGAAATGTTTAAAATAAGCGTATATCAAAACAATTTAACAATGGATCAATTGTTTCAAGTTTTGGAAAGTTTACCACGTAACGATATTAAAAGAAACATTTTAAAAAATTATTATTAACATTATTTATTTTGTAAAAAAAATTTTTTTGTTTTAAAATAAAAAAATTTTTTGTTGTAAAAAGTAGTTGTATTTTATTTGTTTTTCATTAACGATATAAAAAAAAGATGGAAGAAAAAGAAGAAAAAATTGAAACAAATCCCGTAGAAAACGAACCTCCTAAAAATGAAAAAAAAGATTCGAGGACGTTAACTGAAATTTTAAACGAAAAAGGTTTTCACAGTTTTTATTTAAAAGGTAAAAATGAAGAACCTGAAATTAAAGAAGATGTTTCACCGTCGCAAATCAAGTTTAATATTTTTAAACCTTCAAAAGATATTTATCCTGAAAACACTATTATTACAGGACCTACCAATAGCGGAAAATCAACAATGGCACGCGAACTTTTAAAATATGGCAAATATCCGGATGCTGAAATGTTATTTGTTATTCAAATGAGAGAACCTAGCGAATCTCAACACAAAACGTGGCGTGATATCATCAACTCTAATAAAAACAATTTAGAAGCTTATGACATTATAACAGTGGACAGTGCTGAAAATTTGGATCCCGTTATACAACGTGCTATTAGTTTTTCTAAAGACAAATACGGTATTCAAAACAGTGATCATCGTTTATTAAAAACTATTTTGTTGTTTGACGATATAAGCGCTTTTTGTCTCAAAAGTCAACAATATACTAGTGCATGTGCTAGCGGATCGCATCACGGAGTAGGTACCATTACTGTATTTCATGCAGTACCTTCTAAATCGAGTCAAGCTTGGAATAATTTGGTATCTCATTACAAATGTATCGTTTCTTTTGACAACAACAGCGAAATTAAAAAAATATTTAAAAATGATTTTCCTTCTGCTGGCAAAATGCATCACGTCATTAGCGATTTACTTAACAAAGAAACTTCTAGTCAACACGGACACTTGGCATTATTTAAAAGAAATTGTTCTGTTGCCAGATTAAGAACTCAATTTACCAATTCCAAAGAACAAAAAGTGTTTATACCCGTTGACGCTCAAGGAAAATTAGATTTTGATTACAACGAAATGAGCGTAAACAAAAAAATTGTTACTTTTCAATCGTTTCCTTACGTTAAAGCGCAAAATTGTAAAAACCATTATTATCTCAAATCACATCACAATCCATTTTGTCAAGAAAAAGAGAAGGAGAACCAACAAACTAACGACGAAGAAGATAAAAACAATATAAATAGCGAAAAAGAAAATCAAATAAAAAAAAGAAAATGGAGCGAGAGCGAAAGAGCTGCTTTAATGCTTGAAGAAATTAAAAGAAGAAAGAGATATGGATTGTGCGAATCATCAGACGAATTTTCAGATTCTGGAGACGAATCAAACGAATCAGAATGATTGGGACAGCGAAGAATTGTTGCAACTTTTACAAAGCGATTACGAAGCGTGCAATCTCAAAACATCAAAACGAAAAGACATGAGACAAAAACTAGCCGTTCGCAGTCACATTTTTATACCTAAAATGAACAAGCGTAAAGATATAGATGAAAACGAAATTAAAATATGGATCAAAGAAATTTCGACTAGATTTAACGCTGTCAAAATGTTAAAATGCGAATTTTTGTCTGATCACGAAAGATTACAAATCAAAAACGCTTTTCAAGATTATGTATGTTTAGAAATTAAATTGTTTGTCAAAGAAATTTTATATCCCTATCCCAAATTTAACGAAAACGGAAAAATTATTTTAAAAAAAGAAAAAATGAAAGACAAAAACAAAACCATATCGGATTTCGTTTACAATAATTACGACGTTTTAAAAGAATATTTCAACTCTACTCGTTTTAAACTTTATCACGAAATTATAAATTATTACTCTAATAAATTAATCTCATTTGACATGTTACAACCTACAAAAACTGTTATTGATTTATTAAGACAACAATTTGACATTGATTATTGTCAAAAAGAATTGTATTCTCAAAAAGATTTGTATTATTTTGAAATATGAATAGATATAAACCTTACGATTTTTCTTATACCCCTTTGCTCGCTTTGCGAAAAGTTTTGGCGCAAAATGCTTACAATACTGACGTCTACAAAAAAACGAGATTGGAAATGGAAAAAGAAACTGAAGAAACAGAATCTGATCCACAAAGTTCTAGTATGACACAAAGTTCTGGCATACCAGAAACAACAATGAAATCTGACATTTCTCATTTGATCGAAAGATACGATTTACCCTCTTCTCTTATCTATGCTGATCCAATAAATGTTGAAGCACAAATCGAAGGCGAATTGCGCTTTCAACAAGAATTAAACAATTTATTACCTATTGAAACACAACTGAACGGTGATTTGACAACCTCTCTAATTCAGGATCAAGAAAAATGGAAAACGTATCTCAACGTAGGAGGTGACGCTTACGCTTTTAGCAAGTTAATCGGACAAAACAAATACAATGAATTTAACGCTCAAGCTGATCAAAGAACAATTAGCGAAACTTTAAGAACCATGAGAAATATAAAAAAATATGTTCCTCAAGAAGAAAACAATTCTCTTAATCCTATGCCTCCTAATTCTGTACAATCAAGTTTAAATAATTTATCACAAAAAACTACTTTAAATACTATTCAACCTACTAACAAAAAAGTTTATCTTTTAACTCCACTTAATAAATTTTTAACTTTTTACGAAAAACCTAACGAAGCAGAAGTAACCAAACTCATGGCAAATTTAGCTAGATCAAATATGGCTAAATTAGCTCGTAATTTATTAGACATGTGTAAAAATCAAGTCAATCACACTTTTGGTTCAAATCACATTTCTTTACGCGTTTATAAACCTAGAGGTGAAGAAGCAACATTAAACAATTTAAAAATATACATTCAATTTATGAATAACGTTGTAGACGTTGAAGAATCTTTAGCTAGCATTATAAACAACGTTAACGCAACTTCTTACGAACTCATTAATGATCCTAAACAATATTCTTATTACGCTAACGAATTTTTAACTTTACTTGCTTCACCTCAAAGCGTAGGCAGTTTAAGAATGGTTGCAGATTATTATCAAATTAAACATCTTACTTTTGCTAAATTGTGGAATTATTTAAAAAAATATAACATACCTTTTAGAAACGAAAACAAATTGACGGCAGAAAGCGCGTATCAAGAAACCTTTTCAAGTCGTCCTTATACTGTAATGACTTCAGCCTTTTTTGAAAGCGATTCATTAGTAGACAAAAGTTTTTCGGGAAATATCGCTTTTGATCTTTTATCTGAAACAAAAAAAATTGTCAACTCGTGGTTAATACAATACACAGAACAATTTAAAGGTTACAACTTTAATATTTTAACCGATTACATCAAATCTAACAGCGTTTACACGCTCGACAAAAATATTTATAATTTAATGATTAACAATTACAACGAAAACGCAATGCAAAGTATATCAATCGGTGAACACATGTTATACCTTACATTTAAAACGTTTTTTGCAAATCCACCTTCTTTACCATATAGAGATGTAGACGACGTAGTACAATTGCAAGACAACGTAGTTACCGCTTGCATACAAGCAAACATGCAAGATTTTTTAGAACAAATTAAAAGCAATTCGAATCAATTTTATAATACAGAAATCAACGTTAAACAAAAAACAATCATCGAAATGATGATGATAATGGGTTCTTTATACAGTTCTCAACTCTTTCGATTGGATACTCTTTTATCGGCATATAAAAAATGTTTTGAAATTCAATCTAATAATTTTAACGAAATTAAAAATTTTGCATTAATTTTAAAATCAGTCACTTCATTAAAAACAAATAATTTGTTTGTACAACCAAAAGTTGATATCAACCTTTCTCCTGTAAAGAAATCTTTTTTTTCAAAACAATCTGTATTACCTACTCCTGAATCTTTAGTTGATACACCTCAATCTAGTTCTAAAGATAAACCTTGGTTAGAATCTACTCCAAAAGAAGACTCTTGGTTATATAAAGAAGAAAAACCTGTCGGTGCTACCGCTTTGCCTACGGAAGAAAAACCTATCGGTGCTACCGCTTTACCTACTGTAACTACACCATTTACTAGTAAAGATATTAAACCTAAAACTAAAAACCGATTAGAAAGAAAATATCCGACAAGAAAAAAAGCTCTTTAAAAAATGGAAGACGCATTAAGAGATAAAATAGATCGTCTTATTGAAATTCAACTTGACGATTTATCTAGTCGATTATTTGGATTAACCAATTAATCAAAAATTAAAAAAATAATGTCACAATTTAACACATTGAAAAAAAATGTCAGCGATTTAAAATTTTATGAAAAACTTAAAACAATTTTAGAAAATTCAGTTTTTGCTAAATGGGACGGTATGATTACTGCTTGGTCGCATCAAACACTTCTTTTTAAAAAAACCGCTAACGCAAACGTTAAAAAACAAGCACCGAGAAAACCGTACGTTTACGAAACGCATCGGTTTTCTTACGATAAACCTCATCAATATTTTCAAGCCGATTTGGCAGACATGGAGAGTTTTAATTTTAATCCTGGTTATCGTCCCGATTATTGTTTAGTTGTAGTTGACGGTGTTTCGGGTAAAGTGTATTTGAGAGTAATGAAAAAAAAGACTGCAGAAAAAACGGTTAGCAGTTTTAGACACATTTTCAAAGACATTAAACGAGACGACGACAAAAGTTTTATATATTTGCAAAGAGACGAAGGTACAGAATTTTTTAATTCAAAAATGAAAGAATGGTGCGAATCCGAAAACGTACATCACTTTCATTCTAAAAATTACGGAAAAGCCTACTTAGCTGAATCAGTCATTGGTCGTTTAAAACTGTTATATCAAAAATTAAGAGATAAAGGTAAATTAAAAAAAAATAATTGGAGTTATTACATTGAAGAAATGGAACAAAAATTAAACGAAAAAGAAAAAACATCGAGCGGTATAAGTCCCGAGGAATTGGATGCCAATGACAATAAAGGTAAAGCGCTTCGTTGATTGATCAATACGTAAGCAACAAAAAACGTAAACATGACTTTACATCCAACATGTTGCATCGCGTAGAAAAAGAATACAAAAATCAAAAATTAAAAATATTAAAACCTTTGTCTGTTGGAACAGAATGTTATTTAAGAAAATACAAAAAAGATGCTAAAGATACTTTTAGCAAATCGAGTACACGAAACCGTCCGTATTGGGACACAACAAAACGTGTCATCATCATGAAAGTCAGCAAACGCACAAACCCTTCAGTACAAGGTTATTTACCGGTTCATATTTACAAAGTAGGACAAGTTGGTGATTTAAATACAACGTATAAAGTCAAGAGAGAAGATTTGTTACCTATTAACGAAGAAGATAAAAACATTTATTTTAAAAACTTTAACGAATACGTAGACACTTTTTATAAACCTTTAAAGAAATCTTTGCAAAAAAAATTATTGTAAGAAAAAAATGAATAATTTAGTATTTGATGATGTTTTAGATGTAAATAAATATGATTGTAGTACGTATTTTTTTAGCGAAATTAAAAGTAAAGAACAAGAAAATGTTCATTATAACGTTTTGAACGATTTTAGTTTGCCCTTATCTACTAACGATCTAGATAAACCTTTTTTTAAAAATAATACTATTATGCATTTATCATCTATGGACGTTCCAACTAATTTAACGCGCATAGACGAAAACATTTCGTTAACAGAAAACAGCTACGGAACAAGAATGCAAATGAATCCTTCTATAAAACAAATGATGACAGATATTCAAAACGACATGATATCTAATCCCAATCGAAAAATTCCTTTTTATCTTGTTACTAAAAAAATTATTTTGTATACAGATTTTGCTGTTTTGCTAGGAGACACGTTTCAAAATTATGACCTATTAAAAGTTGAACATATGGACGCAGTTCATTTGGAAATCATGTGTTCAATTATGGGTTATGGTAAACTGTTTGGTGTAACGTCTCCGAGTCCTTATCAAGACGATTTCTTCATCAGACGATTAGAGCTTTTTAATACCACTTTAAATAGAAGATTGACTTTTGCAGATTTTTTTTCAAATTATCAAAACAAAAGTAGTAATATTACAAATCAAAAATATATCAATTTAAAATATTTATTTGACACCAACACACATTTACGTTATGTTACTAATAACGAAAATACTATCATTTCAAAATTAAGTATAGAACCAAACGGAAATGTTAAACAATATATACAAAATTATTCTTACATTAATGTGCCAAATTATAATTTTGTATGGTATTTTAAAAAAAAAACTAACGAAAACATAAACAACCCTTCTAATCTTTATCCTATAAGGTCTAGCATTTCTACTAAATCAAACGAACGAGGATTATCTTATTTTGGTTTTTTTTCAAACCGAACAAATGCATCACAATACGTAGTACAAGATTTTACATCGTTAATACAATATGATTATTTATCTTATAAATCAAGGTATGATAACTTGTACAACTTTGCATTATCTACTCAAACAAGCAAAAATTTCATGATTTATGTAAAACATCCATTAGTAATGGCAGCCGACGTAGTTAATTTTTCACCAGAAAGAGCTGTTATTTTAAATAATACAGAAGAAACTTTTGTCCGTCCTTTTATTCATATCATGGTAACACCTAAATTCAAAACATTAAGTGCAACAGCTCTACCAGATACAAGTGATTCTAATATTTTAAGTGTCGATTTAGATGTTTATGTTAATAACTTATTACCTAGCTCAGAAAGTGTAAAAACATCTAAAATGAAACACATTGTTCCTTGGCAAATTGCTTTTTTTTTATTAAAAATAATGACAAACACAAACACAATAAAATCTGAGGGTAACATATACAATATAGAAACTGATCTTAATGAAATTCCAATCCAAATTAACGCTTTATGGAAAATTTGGAACGATCAAGTTAACGTTAAAGACGCTAACAACAACTATACAGAAGAAAAAATGTCATTGACTAGTTTTATAGACATTTTAAAAAACGCTTTTGGTAATATTGCTACAAAACTTCTCTACATCACCTCATCGGCTATAGGTGTAGAACCTACAGAATTGTTTGCTTGCTTTTATCAAATCTTTTTTCCAAAAACAAATCAAAGAAAATATTATCGATTTACTTTACAAAACATACCGCTAGCTTCTTTACCTATACCTTTTTTTAACGTCGACCAAATCATATGGCCTGAACGTGAATTAAAAATGATGGATATTTTTACAGAAAGTATAAATTACAACTTGCCAAACAATTTACTTAATTTAAAGTTAAATAATCTTACTTTTAACGAATTTATTTATGAAGGTACTAATGTCTACTCTTATCAAAAATTTCTCAATCAATACAATTTTTCATCTATTCCTAACGATTATTATAAAAATTATTATACTTTTTGGTGTTTACCTTCATTTGAACAAAATACACACGAAATCAATTTAAAATCACCATTACAAATTTCTAAAGCTATAATCGCTTCAACAAATACATATAACAATTATTTTGAAATGAAAGGAAACCAAATTTCACCGTATCATGCTCAATTTGGTTCTCTCATTACTTTTACTACATCTCCTTCTAATTTACCCGAAGACATTTATAAAATAATAACGGCAGATTGGTCATTGATTGCTAAATACAATTCAGAAACATTTATCGAAGTTTTGATGTACTGTGAACAAACTAAACCTATTTTTTCTCCAACTTTAAAAGTACCTCTTGTGACTACTGCAGCTTTTGAAAGAGCTACTACACCTAGTTATAAAACGTGGTTAAACGGATCAAAATCTATATTGCAAGGTAACAACATTAACGAATTGGTATTTTATTGCACTTCGCTTAACGGACAACTTATTTATCAAAAAAAAAGTGACGGTACTATCATAAATTCTTGGTCAAATAGTTTACCATTAAAAAATATTATTTTAAAAATGTATCAACCCATTGGAAACAATCCTGTACCTTATACATTGCTATTACAAAGAGATCAATACAGTTTGACAAACGAAATAAATCCATTTAATATAGAAATAGATCAAAACATGGTTTATACCATGGATCAAGATTTTAAAATTCAAAAAAGAAAACTTGCTTTTTTAAGATGTACTTTGATGCAAATAAGTAACTTTAATAATTCTGTATCTAATTTTCCTACTACTACCGACAACCTTATCTTTATTAAATGCGATCAAGCTACTAATTGTGGAATGTACATGAACAGAAGATACGAAACGGGTATTGTTTCTTATTTTAATTTGTCAGATTATAACAATGCTACTCAAGTAACAGTCAATATTGATTTTACTAAAAATCGCAAAACAGAAATACAAGGACAATTAACAACGTTTGATATTGTCGACGTAGAAGATTGGAAAAAAACCAAATGGTCTTTTTTGAACACTAATAAAGAACCGCTTAAATTTAACAATTTAAGTTCTACTGTTTTTTTTAATCCTACTTTAAAAATCAAATGGTACCATTTTACAATTAACTATTTTTTTTTTTAAAAAAAACAATCTACCGGAATTGACGTTATGAAAATAATAATCTTAACCTTTTACATTTGTATAAAAGAAAGTGTTTTAATTTAATTAATATAAATTTTGTTATAAAAAGATGTCTTTTTTTTAGTTTTTTTTAAAAATTTTTTTAAAAAAATGTCTCTTTTTCGAGCAAGAGGAAGATATGAAAGAAATTTAATAAACGAAAAAATACCTGAATTAATGAATCCACATAATAGTGAAATTAATGAAATTCAAAACAAATTTTGCAATCTTCAAAATCAACTGTCTCATTTTTCAACTAAAGCAGACGTTCTTCGCGTCAAATCAGAATTGGATGAAAAATGCGAACAATTGAAAAAATTAAAACAACATCAACAAAATATACAAAACACTTATGAAGAAAAACCTAAAAAAAATATTATAAAAAAAAACGAAATTGAAAAACCAAAACGTAAAAAAGTAAAATATTCAGAAGAAGAAAGTGAAAGTTCTGAAGAAGAATATGTTGAAAAAAAACCAACAAAAACTAAAGTCGCGTTAAATTCACACGTATGTGCTCAATGCGTTCAAGAAGTTAAAGCTGTAGACGCTATTCACGGTTTGTGCAGAAACTGTATTATTCAACAAAGAGCTATTTTATCCAGTCCTTTTATGCAAAATAACATTGAAAAAAAAAGCAAAAAAGAAAAATTAAATAAAAAAAGTTTAATTGAACTTGGTTACACGCGTGCTTTAAAAGACGTTAAAAACAAAAAAATACCATTTAAAAAAAATACTTCTGACTCGGAAGATGAATAAATAGATTTAAAAAAATTTTTTATTATAAAAAAAATTTTTTATTTATTTTTTATTTTTCAAAGAAAAAAAAATATATCAAGATGGGTTCTTTAGCAAAATATATGAGAGCAGGTGACGGTAACCGTTATACGCCTAACCATAACGGACCAGTTACCATTGATGACGTTTTAGAAAAAGCAGAAGACGAAAATCGTCTTTTGCAAGAAGCAACAAGCGGTAACCTTTCTCTAGAAATGAAATCAGCATTAAACGAAAAATATCCTGGTTTTATGACTGCTGTAGCTCAAGACGAAGTCATTAAAACAGATATTCAAAAATTTACACCTGATTTAACTTCAGATTTAAAAAGTTTAATCACATATACTTTGAAATTTAATGAATGGACAATACCGGAAGATTATATTTATGAATTTGATGTTCATTTGTTTAAAAACATAAACACAAAAACAAGATTTGCTACAACGGCAAATCACGCAGATCTTACATTAATAGAAAAACTTTGTTTGGTCGAAAACTTTATTTTTCATATATATAAAAATATAAGAGTATATCCAAATTATCCAAAAAATAACTCTATGCCTGCTAATAACGTTATAAATAATCGAGCGTATCAACGATTCAAAACAATGTTTGTTAAAAAAAGTTATATGAAAGCATATAGAGAAGAAATGCTTAATCATAATTTAGCAATGACAGAAAAAACAAATAACAGACCAACTTGGGATGAAACAACTAATCTTATGAAATCTAACGATCCTAATGCTGTCATAAGAGCATTAAATGATAACGCAGCACCTGCACCTGAATATCAAACATTTTTACAAGATACATATAATGCTTTGATGAACGGAGAAAGAGGTTTTCGTTTTAGAGTACCCTTATTTTTGTTATGTGAATTTTTTCAAATTAAAAGTTATTACGGAAAAGGTAAAGAATTAAAAATTGAATTTACTGTTGAACAAGATACTAATCAACTTTTAGAATATATAAGACCTATAACTGATGCTCAAATAGAAGCTTTAGCTAATGTTGGATTAGAAATTAGAAATCCTGTAATTTGGGTCAATACTTACCGAATCAGAGCCAGTTTACCTTTAGAAAAATCTTTATACATTAACAGTTTACCAGACCAACCTTATACTATAGCTCGTTTTGCTCATTACGAACAAGTTATAACTAACGTAGAAGGTACAGATACGGTTACCATAAGCTTAGGCAATATAAAAACAGCTGACATGGTACCTCATTGCGTTTTGTTTTCTGTTCAATCAAAAAAAGAAAGCGATCATCTTACCAAATCTTCTATGACACCTATTGAAATAGCTTGCACTATGATTAAAAAAATTACTTTTCATAATTTTAGAAGAACTTTTGTCAATTCTTCAGGTGACACTTATATAATTGATTTAGAAAACAAACCAGAAGATCAACAATTATGTTATCGTAGTTATGTTTCTTGGTGTAAAGGAAATACTCCTTCTACTCTTAGTATTAATAATTTTGCAGATTTTTATACCCATGACGATGACAGTTTTATTAGAAATCCTAATGATTATTTCAGTAGAACGCGTAATTTAACTGAACCATTAGCAATTGATACTACTAGCGATTATAATTATGTTAACGACAAACCTCCGGCAACCATTCAAGGAAACAATTCCTTACAAATTACCCTTGATTTTGTTACCAATTTTAAAGGTATCGTGACTCTGTACCTTCAACATGCAGCTCAACTGATTCAAACTGGAACAGGAGAAGACGAAAATTACACATATTATCCTTTTAAATTTAAATCATCATAACACTTTTTACAACAATTTTGTTTTAGTTAAATTAACCATGTTTTAATTGTATTTTTTTATGTACGCACGACTATTTAATTTGAAAAAAAATATAAAAAACTTCATTCATACTTTGTTTTTTCTAAAAAAAAATTTTTTTTAAATCTATGGCGCGAAGGTATCATCGAAAAAAAAGACATCATCGAAGACATCGAGGTAAAGGAAAAATTATTACTAAAGTTAAAAATCTTGCCAGACGTTTACTTAGATCAGACGTGGGAGGTTTAGCGTTAGATTATTTGCAAAAACAACGTAATGTGTAGATTGTGTAGAAAAAAAATTCATAAAAGACGAGGAAAAGGAAGAGTTTATTTACCTCCGTTAAAAGGTGCTGGTAGAAGGAAACGAATACGCGGTAAATTTCTTCCGATATTAGGCGCTTTATTAGGTGGTAGTTTACTATCTTCTATATTACCTCGCTAACAAATTTATTTTTACAAAATGCGCAAAAAATTTAGAGGAAAAAGTCATAAAAGACGTTTAAAAAGACGAATACGTTGTAAAGGATTAGGAGCTCTAGGTTTAGCTGCAGGATTAACTGGTATATTAGCGGGAATACCATTATTGGTAACACTACAGGGAGCTAGTACTTTATTTTAAAAAAAAATGAACAAAAAACTAAATAAAAAAAAACGCACAAAAAGACGCTACAAAAAACGTTACAATAAACGAATGCGTGGAAAATTTATCGGATCGATAGGAGCAATAGCTTCAAAATTTTTACCAAGACTTTTACCCGTAATAGGAAGAGCTGCTTTAGGAGGTGCAGTTTCGGGAGGAATATCTTATGGGATTAATCAAGCTGGAAAATAAAAAACATTTCTTTGTATCCTATTAATTTATTAAATTATTATATTATACATGTTCGTGTTTTTTTTATGTCCCTTTTAACAAAATTTTCCAATCGCTTTAATAATATTACTGAACAATATTGTTTATTTTGATCATAAGCACACACACAATATAATGAAGTATTCCAAAAATAAAGTATAATATCATTAATAATATCAGCAACATAAACAGCAAAAAGTTTAACAAAAAGTTTGCAATCTTTCCAGAAACGAGTAGTAGCAATTTTGCTATCTTTCCCAATTTTAAATAATTATATAATTTTACTGCATTAAGTTTAACAAAGTTTCCAACACATTGAAAAAACTTGCATATTTGTACACCACTTCTTTTAATAAAATTTAAACTTTCCATTTAAAATGTAAAAAGAATTTCTATTATTGTAACAGCAAATATAACAACTTTAACGAACTTCCCAACTATGTATTTGATTACCATGTGAATCGTACATATACGGATTTAATTTAAGTTTTTCTGAATTGTATGGTTTAACAACTGCAACAGGTTTTGGTGTATCAAACTGTTGTAATGGTTTGTTCTTTGATTCCATCTGTATAAAATTTAAATACATTTCGCCTTTTTTATATATTTTTTTATAACGCTAGATTAACTTTAAACAAAAGAAAATAATCTTTTTTTAACAAAAATTTAACGGGATTAAATATGGGGATTAAATATGTCATAATATTATGACGTTATTTATGACGTTATTTAAGGATGGGAACGGGTTGGGAATGGACAGAAGGCTATAATCGGAGAAGGGCTTATCATCAAATGTAATTACAAACACCCGTTTTTTTCTGATTTTATTTTTATTAAAAAAGGTTTTTATATGTTTTAAAAATCAATATTGATTTTATTTAAATTAAAAAGATGTTTCTTTTAATGATGTAAGTAAACATTTGTTATGTACCCTTATAAGGAAACACAACAAGTGATGTATCTTTATAAGGAAATTTAAAAAAATATTTAATGATTAATGTAAACATTTGTTATGTACCCTTAGAAGGATACATAACAAATGATGTTTAATCTTTAAAAAAGTTAAAAAATATAAAATTATAAAAAAAATGATGTACTCATATATGGGTATATAACAAATTTAATTAAAAAATATAAAATTATAAAAAATGATGTAGCCATATATGGGTATATAACAAATGCTATATCTTAATATGGAAATATGATTCAAAAAATGATATATCTTAATATGGTGTTTAATTTTATAGAAAACGAGTATAAAAGGCAAAAATAATTTTAAAATATCAAAATCAAAAAAACAAGAAAGAAAATAAAGATTTTAAAAAAGATGCAATTATTTCATACTCCAACTCGCCTTCAAAAATGTTGTTATAATGCTTCATTTACATTTTATAAGATAACTAATGAGCATATAAATCGAAAGCATTCTCAGTATTTTATTGTTACTGGTTATCCTGTGGCACAGTATCAAACTTTAACAGACGAATGGCTTTTTTCAATGACTGCAAAAGACACCCAACACCGATTTTTGCTAAATACGGCTCAGTTAACTGAAGGCACATCTACAATGAACGGCTATTATGTGTACAGGTGTCATTTCCCTAATGTCACGAAATTAAATAATAAAAAAGAGGAAGAACCACGAGCTTATGCGATTCATCAAAACAATTAAAGTTAAAAGAACCTTTACCAATTCCATCGGGGTTTTATAAAGTAGTTGATAGTGATGTTTTTTATAATACTAGTTGAGAATATGATGAAGCCAATTCGAGCGAATTAAATAGTGTAAGTTTAAGTGGAGAAAAAAGATCGGCTTGTGCAAATATGAGCGAAATAGCTAATTTTGTTGGAGAAGGAAAACGAGCAAAACAAGAATAAACATTTGTGTAAATTTGTTTTTTAATTTTTAATAAATACATGTTTTTTTTTAATATATTTTTTATTTTAATAGTGTAAAATAATTATATATTTATATAATAAGTTATATATATGATTTTTTTTAATAGTATATATAAGTATATATATAGATATGACAAGAAAACAATTAATTAGGATACAAAAGGATTTAAATGAATATTTTTCTATAAGGCACAATATATTAAATAATTTGTGGTTTAAAGACAGTTATAAAACGCAATGTTATCATGCAAAAAGTTATCAAAAATGGACTTTAAAAGATTTATGTAAAAGAAAGTTAGCTTCAGAAAAATTACTGCAAATAGTTATACCTCAATTACGACAAAATATAAACAAGTTAATGTTTTTGTTTTTTTTAAATAATATAAAAAAATTACCTTTTTTTTATATTGAATATAAAAAACACGAAGATGATTGTTTTGATTTGATATATAAACACGTACTTATTAGATCGTTTTATTTAGATATTCAAATATCGATAGTTGATAAAGTATATAATCTTTTTATAAATACTTATCATATTTATTGTTTTTCAGCAACAAAAGAGCATAGAATAGTGATGAAATCATTTTTTTATATTTATATAGAATGTATAAAGTGGTTATATAAACAGTACGAATATGTTTCGAATAATTATTTCAAACCTCAGAAAAATGATGATTATGAATATATATAATTTGTTTTAGCGAAAAAAATGAATACTATGTGGTTAGAAAAAGTGGATAGAATGCACATAGAAAAAACTCGTCAAATGCATGCTGAAGTATATTGGTTAGTAAATGCAGTTATTAGATATGAACGTATTTTAATGGAGCATTGCGGAGCTGAGAATTTTTGGGATTGTCGTTATTGTGTCGAATTCGATAAATTTAATATTGCTATTTGTAATATATGCTACAAAACAAATTGTTTAGAGGGCGTTAAATACAAATTAAAGTTGACGTCGTACAACGGTGATAATATGTATTGCGAATTAAAACATTCGCAATGTGATATTTGTTCGGAGTATTATTTCGATTTAAACATTAACAATATGAATATCAATATGGAGACAAGAGTTTGTTGCTGTGATAAGATTATTTGTCAAAATTGTCGAGTAAATCATGTTTGTAAAAAAAAAACTTCAAAACGATGGGGCAGTGGTCCAAATTTGTAATTTGTATTTAAAGAAAATATATTTTTGTTTTATTAAAACTTGTTTTTTTTTTTTTTAATTAAAATTTATAAAATATAAAATATATTTTTTTTAATATTTTTAATATATTAAAATTATATTTATTTTTAGATGGAAAATATAATTAAATATTTAAAAAGAAATCTTGTGGAGTTGTTTAGATACGTTCCTAAAGGAGTATATCGAAATCATTTGAATCGTGTTCCTGTGTATTCGTTTTTTGAATTGTTGATTGTTAATGATTATTGTGCTGACCTTTTACATATATGTTCAAAATATATTTATCGAGAATGTTTATATAAAAATGTCAAGTTGACAAAATATCTTCAATGGGAAAGTTTAGTTAAAAGGTATCATAATAATTTGGAATTTCACAAGATCATGGATCGGCATTATTTGGAATCTGAAAAAAACAAATGCTGAATATGTTATACTTTATTGTTGGTGATTTTTATGTCAATTTGGAAAAAGAAATTTCTAAAGGTAATAAATTAGCTTTAAAAAGTCAGTCTTTTGAACAGGAAGGAACATTGATGAACGAACAAATGGACTATTTTACTAATTGGTTTATGGAACGGTATAACTCAAGGTATGACAGCGAATTTAGTTGGAGTGATTTTCTTTTTGAATATTTATGTGAAATAACTGAAGAGTTGGGCTATGCTATTTATTTTTGCAATCGCGAGTATTATTGTTTTTATTTAAAAGCAATAACATGGTTTTTAATAACTACTGAAGCTTTGAGTCCATTTTAAATGTATAAACATAAAATATTTTTACATGAACTTTATCGACGCAATTTATTTGGTTTTATGTTTTATCTTTTGCGAAATGCTCCTGAAAGAATTGTGAATCAATTGACAAATAACATTTTAAAGGATATTGTTTACCGATTAAAAGATGATAGTGATGAGTTGACAAAAGAGATGTTAAAGATTACTTTGAATTACGATAAAAATTACAATGAAAAAACAGAAATTATAGATAAATTTAAAACATTATTTAATGATCTTTTTAAAAAAGAATTGTTGTCTATTAATGAAGAATCTGTAAATAAGTTAATGTTAACACATTACGTTGGACATTATGTAATATAAAAGAAATTTTGCGTGTAAATTAATAAAATATTGTAATTGAAATAAATGTTATATTCTTAAAAAATCAAGTCGTTTATTTTTTTTTATTTTAATAAAAATGTATATATAAATATGTATAATTTATAAAAAATATAATTTTATTTTAAAAGAGGAAAAGTAAAAAAAATGAAATTTGAGTTAAAAGTAAAAGAAAAAGCATTTAAAAATAATGTTATATTTACAAAACAGTTATGGACTAGTAGAAAATATTCAGATGATTCCTTTTTTGATAATTCTATTTTTAAATATTGTATGACATGGAGCGAAATTGAAAAGTTTTTATTAAAATGAACAAATCTTTGTATTTTGCGAGAATTGGCAAAAAATGAAAATTTACCTATCGAGAAAAGATCGTTTTTAATTACATTTCTAATGGTGGTTATGTATTATAAAGAAGAAGAAGATAATCATTTTCATTTAATTAAATCTGTTTTTCGAACACCTGTTCATTTTATAAAACCATTAGAAGTAGAAGTTAAATTAGAAGAAATTGTTCAATCCAATTTAGAAGGAGTTCGACATTCAAATCATAAAGAATCTGGATGGATCATACATAGTTTGTCTCAATTTGAATGTATGATTTTATCTAATGTTAATGTTAATAAATTTATATTTTTAAGAGACGCTATTATTGGCGGTATGAAATGGAAAAAAGCAAATAAATATTATTGTGATAACCCTTTAGAAAAAATTACCTTAAAAAAAGTAGTGAAATATTTAAAGCATAATCCTGTTTATTCGTGTGATATTCAAAATTATTTTTACGATAAGAATCCGCTAAATACAAAGGTTTTACGATCTACTGCACGTTTTTTAAAACACGAAGAAAAAAAGAAAAAGGATTTAAAAAGAAACAAAATGCTTTGTTTCAAATGTGTTTTAAAATACACGAACAAAAGAAAACATTTGTTGATTTATCATGGTTTCCAAATGGCTATTGTGTATTTACAAGTTTTTTAGTTTCGTTATACCAATGTTTAAAACATAAATTTACAGCTGAAGAGTTACAAGATTTAACATATGAAGAATGTTGGAATGCATGTGAAGCATATCATGATTGTCTTAATAGTATAAAAGAAAAATCATACAACATAACATGGAATGATTTGCCTTGTTTATTAGCTGAATTGTCTAATTTATTTTTAAATTTTAATATTGTTGTCTATAAATTATTGCCAAAAGCAAAACGAGTACAAATAAATATTAATTCTAGAATAGAAAAAAAACAATCTAATTATAAAACGTGTTATAAAACATTAGTTAAGTTATATGAAAGTCAAAAAATAACAACAGATTCACAAAACAGGTATAGAGAATTTGTAAATAATGAAGAATATAAATTATATAATCAACGTTTAAAACGAGAAAGTACAATTCAATTATTAATTTATGAAATGAATAATGAATTTCATTGTGTGTCTATGTTGACTAAACAGTTTCAATATATGCCTATTAATGATCGTAATTTGTTAGTGTGTAATAAATGTTTGCAGTTTTATATTAGAATAGATCACCATAAATGTGATGGGTTTTATCGTGAAAGTAAAGTGAAATATTATTTAAATAAATCATTTTATAAACCTCAAAGTATTTTGTTTCACGAGTCACGAAATATATTTCCTTTTTTTATGACTTTTGATTGTGAAACAGAAGTAATTGAAGATAAATTACATTATTATAGTCACAGTATAACTTTATTTGCAAATGATGAAATATTAGCTGAAAAATGTTTTGGAAAAGATTTTGCAGGTCAAATACGAAGACAATGGACTATTTATTTTGAAAATACTTTTGACAGTATGAGATTTTGTTTTTAAAAATGTCCACCTGTACTGCCTGTAAATCTTTATATTAAAACAATACGTCATCAAAGATTTGAAGAATGCGCTCTTGAAAATAATTTAGAAGGATTAAATGCTTTAAGAGTATTTGATATAATAGCTATAGCTCAATGTTAAGTTGAATTTTGTGAAAATGAACGTAAACAAAATACGTTATTAAATATAACTAGTGACGAACGACTTCAGTTATGGCAACAAGAACATATTTGCACTTTATGTCGCATGCACGTTGATAAAATAAAAGCAAGTCATAGATTGATAGACTCGACTACAAATCATAATCAAATTCAATTAGTAACTGCAAAACATGCTAATTTAAAATATGCTTTGTTTTAAAATGTTATTCAAATTGATCATTTTATTTTAAACCGAGAAAGTGTTGTTTATTTACAAGAAAATTCACGAGAAGAAATTGAAACACATCTTTTATTTTTAACTAAATTATTTACTATTTTATGTTATTTTCAACGATTAGGAAGAGTTCAAAATGGAAAATTTTGTCAATATTTTTTAACTTCAAATGAAGACATGATTATATGTTTAGAAACATTAGAAAAACGTTTTTGTTATACACAAATATGGCATCACGATGAGCATGTTTTTGGCTCTTTTAAAAATATGTGTAATGATAGTTATTTATTTTATAACAGTTTTTTACGCATTATTTGTTTTATTGATGAGCTTTATAATGATCAAGCAATGTATCAACAAATTGAAATACGCTATTTTGATTTTGTTGCAAGTTTAGCTTTATTTGGAGATGTATGGCAGTGTGTCATTTTAGTGTCAGTTCAAAAAGAAGTTGAATCTGTTCATGTTTCACATACATTAATAACTAAACAAGATGAATGTATAAAAGCATTTAAATATTTTTTTCAAAGTTATTTTGATTATGCAGTAGTAGATCATGATCATTGGTCTGGAAAGGTTTTAGGATTAGCTCATAGTTTTTGTAATGTGCAATATGGACGTATTAATAGTCCTAAAGTTAATATTTATGCTCATAATGCTTCTTTTGATATTTCTATAATGATAAGTAAATATTTATCTGAATTAACAAGATATCCATGGGTGCAATTTGAAGATAAAAAAGATTTTAAACAATTATTAGCTAGTCATGATATGTCACCTATGTATTGTTTAGCAAATAGTTTAGGTAAATTAAAATCAATCGATTATGGACATGTGCGTTTTTTAGATAGTTTAAAATTATTAAATTGCAAATTAGAAGAGACAACAAAAAATTTAAACGAAAAACGTAAAAATCAATTACGGGAAAGTATATTAGATTATTTACATATAAATCATTGGATAACTAATGAAATGTACACAAAATGTAGAGAAGATCCTTCAACAACACATTTTTTTACAGGGAAAAGTTGTTTTCCTTATGGTAAAATAAATAAGTATGAATTAGAAAAAGAACGCGAACCTTTATTAGAAGATTTTCTAGGCAATTTTTTAAGTAAAGCTTAAGATAAAGAACAGGAAAAAACACAGTTAAAAGAATCATTTGAAAATATTTTACAAATGTGGAAATTGTTAAATTTAAAAACGTATGGACAATTGTTGCATGTTTATAACAATATAGATACAATATCTTTAGGTTTTGTTTTGTATGATTTTGATCAGCGTATTTATAGTGAATTAGGATTTCATCTTTTACCTTTTCGATCTATTTTTTCGTTTACTAGTAAATATAATTCTTATATTGGTAATATATGTATACAACATCCACCTAGTAAAAGCCATCACGAAATGATAGAAAAGTGTATGAAGGGGGGAATGTCTACTAACGGTTCTATGCCTATATGCATAGCAAACAATAATGATAACAGAGTAATTAAAATGAAAATGAAAATTTGGGACGAAAATGGACAGTATGGGACAACACAAAGAAAATCATTAGGGGTAATTATGGAAACTCATATTAATAAAATGTCGTGGGAAAAAATAATGGATAAATATTATTGTAAAGAAGGGACGTTTAAAAGAGGGGCTCTTATTGAATGCGTTTTAAAAATTAAAAAGGGGGTACATGCTGATTTAAACGGGATATCTCCGCTAGTTACAAGGGAAACATTAAAATTTGACGAATTGTCACCTTTTGAGATATTTGACAAACGCCAAATGACTCAAAAGGGATAAAAAATAAATTTAGGTAAAAGACCAAAACTTGTTTATAAATATGGTGAGCATGAAACGGTAGATACACTCGATAGACTTAAATGGTTAATAGAAACACAACATGTTGAAATTGTGTCAATAAAACGCGTGTTTGGGGTTATCATGTGTAATATGGCACATACGTTTGTTTCTTATTTGACTGCAAAAAGACAAGAAGCAAATATAAAAGGAGATAAAGTAAGCGATTTACTTATTAAATTAATGATCAATGGACATTATGGGTGGTTAGCTAAAAATGTTTTAAATTATAAAAAGTATAAATATTATGTCAATGCGCAAACAGAAATGCGGGTTTGTTTCGATCGCTTAAAAAAAGCAAGCGAAACATTATTACAACAATATTCAAAAGAAGAATTAAAATCATTTATTCCTGCTCCATATCGTCAGTGGTTATTAGAGTCTTTACAAAAGGATACTTATTTTGATATTAATAATAAAATAATAAGTACAGAAGAAAAAGGATATAATCATATGCATAAAAGTAATATTATTCAACAAATATTACATTCCGATACTCGAACTGTAACAAGTTATCCCGAATTAAATGGAATAGAAATTTTATCAACAATATTTTCGGGTGAAATACTTGACTATCCAGTTGCAGCAGTTAAATCAACAAGAATTATTCATAATACAAGTTTACGTTTAGTAGCTTGTTATGTTTTGGGTGAAGCAAAAAAAAGTATAACTAATTTTGCTAGCGCATTAAGAGAAGCTCTTGTTCCACACGATATGTCTTTTCAACTTGTTATGACAGACACTGATTCTTTATTAGTTGCTATTTATGGTTATTACGATCATTTTTTTGAAAAGGTAAATCAAGTTTTAAAAGAAAATGATCGTTTTAATTCGCTTATTGATTATTCAAATTATCCGAAATCTCATTCTTTTTATAGTATTGAACAACAAAAACAACCTGATCATTTTCAAGATGAATATCCAGATAAATAAATTGATGAAGTGATTGCTTTAGGGCCAAAATGTTATGAAATATCTAAATCTAAAATGCGCAGTAAAGGTTTTCCACATCAACATTTAAATTTTAATCAATATTTAGACGGTGTAGATTTGTTTGTTTTGGAAAATTATTTTGATTCAAATGTGCCTTGTTTAAAGAGAAATACAACACAATTTCAAACAAATCGACTTATGTTTAATGCTTATAGTATATGTCAAACAAGTCGCGAGTTAGTTTTTATGAGAAATTTAAATTCAAAATATTATGTTTGTGATTCTGGATTACATTTGATACGTGATGATGAACGTTTACATAAAATAAACGCGTTAAATAAAAGAGCTTTAACTGATATGAATTTATTTTGTTCAGACGAACATATTTATAAATGTTTTAAATTAGAAAAGGAAATGATAAAATCAAATTCTGATTTATCTGCAAGGTATAACTATATGAAAACATTTGTGTTGCCTTTATTATTAAAAGAAAAAAATGTCTTACAGTGAAATGGTAGTTCAACGTGGTTTAGGCACTCCGCTTACAAAAAAAGCATACCAAAAGAGAAAAGCGAAGAAGAAAAATTTGACATTTTTCATCCGTGTCTTGACGAATACCCTGAAAATACCATTGTTGTAGGTCCAGTACAGTCTGGTAAAAGTTATTTGTCGCGTAAACTTATTGGCAACGGTAAATATAAAAATGGACAAAATTTACAGTGTTGATTTAATACATCCATTAAATCAAACACCTTCGCTCCTTTTAAATTCGGAAAATCAATCACTTTGGATTTTGCCTACTTTATCTAAGATAGTGAGTCAAGAAAAATATTTAGAAGTGGCTAATCACTTTTTTAATTTTAATACAAACTCTACAACTAACCCTCCGCCTGCAATTGCAAAAGATGTTGCTTTTATTATGTCTAATATTCCGCTTTTAAAAAATGATCCTTTATCTGTAAATGATCCAGCAATTGAATTATTAGTATACATTTCTGAATCTAGCGATATACTTAGTAATGATTATATGGTTCCTTTACATACTACTATATACGCTCAACGAAAAAAGACACCTTCAGATCCAGACGATGTACGGTATCAATTATCAAATAAATCATATTTAAATCAATTACAATTAAATAAATTGCACGTATATAGTACAACCACATCAGGAAAAGATTTATATCAACTAGATAAAGACGGAAATATTATAAGTAATTGGCAAGACAGTATACCTATACGTAATTTAAAATTATCAATTTATGAACCAACTACGATTATGGATAATAAAAGATTTACAATTATTTTAGCAAGAGATCAAACTCGATTTGATTATGAAAAAAATCCATATTCTTATTCCATATCTCCAGATAATGTAAATACATTATATCAATATGCAAAAGGAAAGAAAAGAAAATATTTATGTACTGTTGCTCAAATTAACAACATGTCTACACAAATAACAAATTTTAAACCTTTTGATAAAAACATATGGATGACTATTGACGGTGTTCAAAATACAGATGTTTACACAAATAATCAAATTTTACAAAATTGCGTATATCAATTTGACATGGCACCTTATATTGCTACTGGGGATACATCTGTGCATATTAATTTTGAAACTATAATAAATCCATCATACAACAACATGTATCGTACATTTATTATAAACGATGCGGAAGATTTTGGTAAACTAATGATTTCATTTTATAATTCAGACCGTGTTTATTTAAACTTTGACGAGCGAACAGAGTTTAATAACCCTTCCATTACATTTTATGTTCAAATTATTTAAAAAATGTCTAGATATACGCGATGTATAGTGCCTCCTAATTTAAAAGATTTAGCAATTTTTTATCAAACGTCAAAAGTAAATATATTACACGAAGATAAAAAAATAAATAATGCTACTCGTGATAATTATATATTAAGAAAAAACATTAGCGAATAAGAAAAAAAATTAGTACATTTTGATGAAAAAACAACAAAAGGCAATCAAGAAACATTAGAACGATTAAAAGATTATTATAAAAAAGAATTAGAACGAAAAAGCAACGAATTAAAACCAATAAAAAGTGACTTAGAACTATTAGAACATATTAAAAAACCAGAATTGGAATGTAAACCTAAAAGCCATAAACGACCTGAAAGCTATGAACGTCCTGAACGTATTGACCGTAAACGACATTATTTTCCAGAAGATACACAAGACAATTCGTTACATTATAAAATTGAAAAAAATTCAAAATTATGTTCAAGTTGTTATCAATTAGTTGAAGCTGTTGATATTCATGGAAATTGTGTAAATTGTTTAAAAAATAAAAAAAATGTTGAGGAAGTATTAAATAAAAATGTTCCTAAAAACAAACAAAAAAAGTATTTTGAAAGAGGTTATAAAAAAGCCAAAAAAGAACTATATAACGAATTGTAAATATTTTTTGTAATAAAAAAAAAATTATTTATATACTGTTGTTTTTTTATTTTGTGTAACTTTATTTTTTTTCATTTTGTTTCAATTTTTTAATTTAAAACGAACAAAATGTTCTATTTTTTTTAAATTTAAAAAAAAAATGGATCATAATCTAACAAGTGCTGCTACAATTGATGTAAGTCGAGGATCTACTATTGCTGATGTCACTACAACGTTGACAGAGGCAGAAGTAACCATGTATCAAAATAAATGGAGAGGCTATCAACAGCCAATACAACAAACAGAAATATTAAATAGTGCATATCGAGAATACTATCCTGAATCAAATACAGACGAAACAAAACTTGTTTTTAAATTTAAACCAGGAGAATATGTCGATTTAAGATCAATACATTTGCAAGTAACTATTTATATATTTAAATCTATTAATGCTGACGGAACTGTAACACGATTTGATGAAACAACCGATGCTGTCCCTTTAGGTTTATTTACTTGTCGAAATAATTTTATAAGACGATTATTCCCAGCTTTGAAGTTTTTTCCAAATTTTACTAAAGAAAGCCAAAATTGTTCCAACTATTATTCCAACACCCCTGAAAAAAATCATCATGATGAAGCTGTTGAACGTTTAAAGTATCACGATTCCTTTTTAGAAAATATATATAATCCTACAATGTTTGCCTATAGATTAGAAGCTTCAAACTCTTTTTGAGCCAACGATGATGTTACATTTGCAAGTGAAAACATGGCTTTGTTACCTTCAACTACTCAAACGTTAGCTCATTTAAATGGGGCTTCTATTATACCTGGACAAACAGGCTATACAGCAATATTGCCAGTTGCAACTGCAACACCTACTTATCAATCGACATTAAAATCACGAGCTACTCAGTACATGTGCAAACCTGAAGGATTTACAGTAACTATTCCTTTGCATTATTTAGATCCTATTTTTAATATTGCAGAACCATGGGGTAAAAAAGAAATGCAAATTGTATTGACATTTCAAAAAAAAGAGAAGATTGGCTAGAATTAGTTAGACCTTTCCCTGGTGCTGATGCCGCTGAAAGAGCTACAAATTTAGCGTTTTATAATTCAATTGCATATACTATAAAAAATGCAAGTCTTTTAGTGAATGAAATTCGCTATTCAGATTCTTATTTAATCAACAGAAAAAAATTTGAAGATGCTCACGCTGGATTGCCTTATAGTTTATATCGTGGCGATTTTTGGGAAACAAGAGAAGTGAAAGTCATACACCTTCTTTTTGGGAAACAAGAGAAGTGAAAGTCATACACCTTCGTGTGTAAAATTTATGATTTATGGTAAAAATCAAATTGAAGAGTCTAATCGAGAAACGCTACCCCCAAGAAATCTTATTCAAACTGTATGCGATAAAATTAAATTTAGTAATTTAAGAAGATCATTTGTAGATTCACAAAATCAAACATTTGATTATAATTTAAGAGATCCACTTATTCAAACTCAATTTTATATACAATATCTTTCTTATATTAATTATGGCTCACCTGCAGGTTATGATAAACGAGCTCAAGAACGTTTGTATAGTAGTGAAAACGAAAAAAAATTTTGTTGAACGTAAAATTACTATTGGACAAAAGCTTATGATGAACCTCTTGTTATTGATTTAACAAGCGATTTAAATTTTGTTACAGGTTTAAATCCTCAAATGATTATTAGCGGATCAAATGCAACTATTGATTTTGAATTTAATCAAGAATTAAAAAATGTTTCACTTGTTGTTTGTGTATTACACGCTATGCAATTTCAACTCGTTGGAAGTGGATTAAATGCAAATATTGTTATACAACCCGCTTCTCTTCGTAACACTTAACCTGTTTATTTTTTAAACACTTAACCTGTTTATTTTTCAAAAAAAGTTAATTTATATATAATAAATATTTCAACAGCATAATTTTTTATAAAAACATTTACAAATTAAAAAATATGAAAAATGAAACATTGCAGAAAACACAGAAAACATAGACGTCACCGTAAAAGATCTCATAGAGGACGCGGGCCTAAATTAGAATATATGAAACGATTAGGAAAAAAAGTACTTGACGCTGCATTATCTTCAAGTTTAGGACGTCAACAAGTTCAACGATTAGTAGATTATCAAAACCGTTTAACATGAAAAGAAGACGACAACGAGGCGGTTTATTTTTTTTAGCAGCTATTCCTGCTGCTATTGCAGCTGCAGCAAAAGCAGCATTAGCTGCTGGAGCTGTTGGTGCCGCTGCTAAAGCTGCCGCTATTGGAACAATTACTGGGGCTGCAGGTTTTGCTACAACTAAAGCTTTACAAGCTGCTACTCAAAAAGGAAGCGGTAAAAGATATTACGACCAATGACTGCAAGACGTAATCAAGATGGCGGTTCTGGTAAAACATTAAGACCTATGACTGTAAGACGTAATCAAGATGGTGGTTCTGGTAAAACATTAAGACCAATGATTGTAAGACGTAATCAAGACGGTGGAGGGCGTAAAAAATATAAACGTTATAAAAGATAATGTAAAAATAATTTTAAAAAAAGATATTTTTTATTTTTTAAATATGTTTTTTTTTTTTACACGGTAAAAAAATTATTTTTTTAAAAAAAATTTGTTTTTTTACATGGTAAAAAAATATTTTTTTTTTAAATAAAATACATAAAAAAATATATTTTTTTTAATGTTACTAAAAAAGTTTTAAAAGTTACAAAAAATGGATTGCAAAAGGATTATTTTGCAAGTGTGAAAACAATAATATGTGCAAATGCACATTTTGCGCTGCTGAAACAAACATGAGCAGAATAAAAAATTTACATTTATGGCCAACAATTAATAAAACCTATGTGAGCTATGACATTATTCAATATTTATTAAAAGCAGATTCAAGTTTATTAAAAACTAAAAAGTTTATGGATTTTATGCACGACCAATTATTTTTATTAAAAAACGAAGAAGAAGACCAACTGTATTCAATATGTCCTAAACAAAAAAATTGTTTATTAATGAAGAATCACCAAAAGAACAATGTAAAAAAATGAACGAGCTTTTAGGAAGTACATTAAAATATATTCACATGTATCAAGAAGGACCTACAACACATGATCAAACTGACGGAGTTGCAGATATTATTCACATGAGCTTGACAACTTTATCAAAAATTATTAAATCATTTGATTTAATTATTCAAACAGGTTTTTCTAAACGATGTAACAATGGCAAAATGAAAACAGAAAAACAAAAAAGTATTTCAATGGAAATTTTAATTGCAACTTATAATTTCCTATTAAATTATGCTGAAAATAGTATTGATGGTGACGGTGAAAAAATTCAATTTTTATAAATGGCTACTACAGAAAGTTTAGAAACATATTGCAAATCACATTTTTCACGATTTAAAGGGGTTTTCCCCTTTGATTTTATTGACCAGTTGTTTACTTATTTTTTTAAAAATGGAGAATTTTTTATATACAACAGCGATTCGTCTAAACAAGAAGGTACACATTGGCGTATGATGATGCGATTAAATCAAAGCACTTTATTTTGTTTTGACAGCTTGGGTGAAAATAATTATTTTACACAATTACCTCAATCTATACAAAATCAAAGTTCTCTTATTGAATACGCAAAAGAAGTATCTATAACTAATGAAGTGAGTGCGGTTGCTTTAAATTATAACGATTATCATTTTACAAACGTATTTAAAAAATTAAAATTAAAAGACAGTCAAGAAAAATGGTTTTTAATATTTTGTAAACGTTTTTGTGAAATAAATAATATCTTACAAGTAAACATTTTATTTAATAACAAAATATATCAAAGCGGCGATTCAACATTGTGTGGACCTTGGATTATTTATTTTTTACATTGTTTATTCAGTAAAAATGATTATTTATTTACTGAATATATTGATCCTCATATTATTAGTTCTGTTTTGGGGGAATATTTTAAAGGTTTGCAATACAATACGCTATATAATAATTCCATTTATAATCTTTTACCCATTTTAATTTTATTAAAAAAGACTTTTGGCCATATTTAGACACTTTTGCTAAAAAATTATTTGAAAAAGATTTTCAATTGTTTCAACACCAAAATCAGCGCGAAATTAACATGTTGCATTTAATGTATGAAGATAAAGAAGAACAGTATCCTCAAACTGATGTTTTAGCAAATAAAATATTAAAAAATAATACCGTAATGGAATATTTAGACTCGCTCGATTTAGTACGAATCTAAAGATTATTTTTTAAGCAATGGAGAAATTACAAAAATAAGCGATTTGTTGTTGGCTAACGATATTGAACAATTTAAATTAGAAGATCGTCATAGTTATTTTATTTATAATTATGACAGAATTAAAAACATGGCTCAAAATTATTATATACCTGAAAATGAACGCAACGAAACAAAAGAAATGGAAAAATTAATTTATAATTATAATATTTAATTTGTAAAAAATGTTTTCCAAAATAAATCTTCATTTAAAAAATATTGATTTTGACATTTCTGTCCCTTTACTATTACAATTATTAAAATGAAAATAAAGCCTTTGTCGTATATCTATAATATGAATATTTTTTAACCATTGTAATGATTTATTTATCAAGTCTAAAACTTTATGATATTGAAAATATATTCGTAAATGTTGTATATAAAGTTTTCGTTTAAACCTTTTTAATCGATGTAATATATCGTATAAACATGTCCATATAACATCATACCATATTAAATAAAAAAATGTTATAAACACATCTTTGGTAAAAAAAGACATTCTTAATTTTATTATTGTATATATTTTTCTTAACCTTTTTTTCATGTACATTAAACCTATATAATAATTCCATTGTTTATTATTTTTATATTTGCATTAATTCTTTCGACATTTTAAAAAATGAGCACACATATCCATTGCACGTTAATTGTTTATAATTAAATTTAAATAATTGAATTTCTTCGTTATCGCGAGGTTCTCTATAAAAACAACCCAAATAATATTCAGCATCTTTAAATTTAATTCTTGTAACAGTTCATTTATATTAACACAATTATCAAATATGTCAGTGTGACAAATAGGAGTTAATTCTAATAAAAAATCTAATAATCCACCACTATCATCAAAATGCGATTTTAGTAATTCTTTTAAAAGCGTCCCAATCAGGTATTGTTTTCATTATATTCCAATGTTCGTTTACTAAAACATTTTCAAAAATATTATATTTATCAAAATCAGGATCGAATATTTTTTTTTCTGGCAAGCTGTGTGATATTTTATAAAGTTCATAAGCATTATGAAAAGGAACAAATAAACCTGGTGAATCTTCAAAGTTTGTAATAGTTGCAGTGTTATTGCAGCCATATTTAGAAACAAATATATTTTCTTGATCCTCATAACGTAATTGATATTCATCTCCACAAAAAATACAATCTTTATATACAAAAAACTGATAATATTCATTTACTTCATGTTGAATGCATTCTTGAAACATTTGAATATCCATTGTTTTTTACACTATAAAAAAAAAAGTATTTATAAATATCACTTTTATATCGCTAATGTCGTATATATTTTCTTAGGATATTTAATTTCTTTTTTTAAACATTTAGACATCCATACTTGTCTTTTTCTTTCTTTTTCTTCTAATTTTTGCAAATGCAATAAATAATCAGGAGTTTCTTTTTTATATGCTTTACAAAACAAACAATATTTTAAATCTAATGTATTTAACAAATGACACGAATGACACCAAGTATTATAAACAGTGCAAGTAGAACACAACATTATTTTAAACTAAAAAAAACATTTGAAATAGTATTTAATTCTAAATCTAAAAAAAAGTAACTTTAATACAAAATATTTTATTTAAATATTACAAAGTTTTTTTATTATTAATAGATTTACATGCATTTAACAAATCTATTAATAATATATATTTTTTATCAAAATATTCAACTATAAAATTTTTTCTTTCTTCAAAAGAATTAGAAACACCACGATTATAGTCATTGTAATATTTTCTGCGATACTCGTTATACTCTTTATCGTAAGAAATCCCAAGTGCTTCAACAAAATACTCATGAGGTGCATTCGTTGCATCTAAAAACGGTGCAATTGATTTCTCATAATAAGCTTGTTCTAACATTTCAATATACTCATCTTCTCAAATATTTTTTCCATATTGCCCAGATACTTTAAAAACTTCTTCATTGTCTTTTTCCATTGGTAATAATATTTCTTCAATTATTGCCTTATCCATTTTTTTTATTTTTCTAAAAATTATAACATTTTTTTTTTTTTTGTTTTTTTATTATAAATAAAAATATTTTTTATGACAATAATAAACATAAAGAATTACAAAAAAATATAATTAAAAAACCTTTTAAGAAATATATATTATTAAAACAATTATTTTTTATAAATACGATAATGATTTTAACATTTTGTTTTTTTTAATAAAATGGTTAATTAAAAAGTTTTTTCTAAATTCATAACTATTAGGAATTTCATCATGAACACTGTCTGGTTTAATATATTTTTCTCGATAATCAAAATACTCTTGATCGTAATAAAGCTAAATTACTTTTTTAAACTTTTCAAACCCACGTTCTATTCTCTTCTTTAAATATTCTGTAAAAGCTGTTTGTATTAGTCTAATAGTTTCGTTTTCGATAACTTCTTTAGCATATTCGACATGATATTCATCATATTGCACCACTATCGTGTTGAACATATTATCTTTACGGTGTAACAGTGTTTCAATTTCGATTTGTAATATCATATCTATTTTTTGCAATTCATCTTTTTGTATTTTTTCCATTAATTTAGTTTTCTAAATAAACAAAATCTTTTATAATAAAATATTTTTTTATATATAAATATTATTAAATATATAACAAATAAATTTCTTTTAAAAACAAAATATATTTCAATATAACCATTTTACTATATTTTTTTTTTACATTACATTACATTTTTCATGACATATTACATTACGTTTTTCAATTTTGCCATAATGAGACAACATTTCAAAAGTTGTTTTATTTATAATAGTATATCCAAATATAGGATATCCGATAATATTACAATAAGTGTCCAAGGGAAAAACTCCGTCTTTTGTTGTTATAGTGTAATGTTTAAAGAACTCTTTAGTCATATCAAAATAAAACCCTATTAACCCAGGACAACAGTTTTTTTCCAATAATATCAATTCGTTTTCAGCTCTCCTTTTTTTAGATTCAGTTATTTCTCGCGTATATTTATCACCTTTACATAAAAGTTCATTAAAATATAAACAATTTGCATTTTTTTTAATAACATATTCCAACTCTGTTTTTCGCAAAAAACCAAAATATTCATACAACAAAACCCAGTTGTGATGTTCTAACATTTGTAATCTTTTATGTTTATGCAACAAAGCAGCAACATTAAATTTAATTAAAGATTGACGATCTAACATTGAAACAGTTTGCTTTATTGTCATATATTTTGAAGCGTGACATAAAATAAAAATAACTGCATATAATTCTTGCTGTTTATAAGCAAATGTTTTTTTTAATTTACCATTTTTACTTCTTCTTGTTGCCACACGTATAAAAAAATGTTTAAATCTATCACTTACTAACTTGTTTTCTTCATATTTATGAGGATTTTCCATTTTCTCTAAAACGTTTATAATTTTAATATGAACTTCTTCACATAATTCAATCAATTCTTCTTTAATAATATCAAGATCTGTTTTGTGTAACATTTTTATTAAGTCTAAAAACAATATATACATTTATAAAATGTAAAATAATTTGTACTCTCTAATATTGAAATGTCATTATTTGTTGCTGTTAATAAATGTTCCAAAGTAGTATCGTTCAACTCGTCAACATTAAATATTTATATATTTAAAACATTAAATCTTTATATATTTAAAAAATATTAAATATTCTTTATGTTTTTGCCAATAACTTTGAAAATGACCACCAACATTATAACGAAAAAATGTATCCCATAATCTAGCTGTTTTTCCTAATAAGTTTATTTTATCTAAACATTCACGACATTCAAATAATTGATAATTTATTGCCTCTTCTACATATTCATTTTTTTCATATTGATATTCGTCAAAAAAATATTTTAATTCTGTCATTAATATATCTATATCTATTTGATTAAGCATCTAAATTACAAAACATTTTAATCATAAAAAAATTTTATATAAAGTATACATAAAAAATATTTTTTAATTATATATTTTTATCATTTAATTTAAAAAACGTATATTTGTATATTTTATCATTTATTTTAAAAAATTACATAATATTAAAATATACATAAAAATTATAAAGTTATAATTCTTCACATAATTAAATCAACTCTTCTTTAATAATAACAAGTTTTATTTTTAGTCACAAAAGGCATAAAGACTACAATTTTTATCTGCAGTTGTAACGCCTATCCCGCTTTTTTCATAATAGCGATATCGTTCCATATATTGTCTTGTTTCCCCTCTATAACTCAAAACTGGAACAAAAAGTTGACGATGTTGACGACGACATATTTCTTCATCCATTTTGAACCTTTTTTTTTGCTAATTCTTCAAACTAAAATATATACTTATAAATTCTTATATATTATATAAATTCTCATATATTATATAAAAATCAAATTTACCTCTTTAAATTTAAATCCAGTCATATTGCCGCCTGCATCTTTTATTTTATAATCTTCAATATAATAACTCAAAGAATCTTCTTCGTTTGCTTCTTTTTTTTCTTCTATTTTTTCTTTGATATTCATTTGTTTTATTTCTTCAACTATTTCTTTGTTATTCATTTTTTTATTAATTCTTTTAAACAAAATATATATCAGTCAGTGTTAGTTTAAAAAGTATTTTTAAACTAACATTAACTGATATATTTTTTTTATTTAATTTTAAAAATAAAATTCCATAGATTATTTATACATTAGTTTGAAAAAACTTTTAACTGATTTTTTGTTTAATCTTAAAAATAAAATTCTATATATTTATACAATATTTAAATATTTTTGCTGTTTATTAACAGTTTTTCTTTTATTTTGAAATTTCGTCGACTTCTTTTATAACGTTTGTAAACAATTTTTCACCATTTAATAAAACGTCATAATAATCTTCTCTATTTAATAAATTCATTTTTATTTAATAAATTCATGTTATTTATCTAAAAAAAATTAATAAAATATATTTATAAATAAAACTAAAAAAATGTATTTAATGAATTCATTTAATAAATTAATTTAAAAAAATAATTAAAAACATTATAAAATATATTTCTTTATAAAATTTTTTTACATTTAATAAATTTACTAAAAAAACATTTAATAAAAATATTTATTTGCTGTAATATTTATTATCAAAATCAATAAATAATAAACATTTGTTATTAAAATAAGTTATAATACATTGTTTTTTTGCAATAAAAGACATATTTTTAATGTCTTTTTTAAATTCGGCATAATCGTCATAAAGTAAATGAAAAGCTTTACTAAATACTTCATAAGGTATGTCTAAAAGGCCATACTTTCCAAGACAATAATCGCAATACATCTGCTCAATATAATCTAATATTTCAGTTGCAAGTTTGTCAATTCCATAATTTCTTTCATAAGATAGTTTGCTGTAAGCGTCCAACACTTTTTTTTCCTTTTCGCCACAGTGATAATTATAATAATCAACATCAATATAATCCATTTCCATTTTTCTTTTATTTTTTTCTAATTGTTTTTTATAAAAATATATATTATAATTTAAAAAAACATTTATCACGATAAGTATAAACATGTTCTAATTTAATAGGTTCTCTTCCTCTATAATAATTAATAATATTTTCTAAACGTTTTATTAAAATTATAATATTTTTATTTTTATAATCACATTTCCAACGAATATAATAAAATTCATCAAAACATAAAACATAAAAAAACTTTCTTCTTATACTAGACAATAAAAAACATATTACATATAATTCTTTATTATTAAAATTTAAACAATAATCGTCTATAACATTAAGAACATGTTTAATCCTTTTAATAATTCTTGTATTTAAACTGATTAATATATTTTCAAGTTCAGTTATTATGCTATTAAATTTGTTAATATCTCCCCCAACCTCCATACTGCCTTTATTTGTAAAAAAAACGTCAAATATAATTTCGCTTTACGTGAACACTTTGTATTAATTATAAACAGCTGCAACACCCAAAGACGTCCTACATTTATTCCATCATTTAAAACCCCTTTAATTATTTCTTTCTAAAATAAAAAAAACATAAAAAACATTAAACATTTAAAAAAAAAAATGTTTAACAATAATTAAAATATACTTACAGCGGAATTAGTAGAAGAATATGCCCTCGCCACATTTACAATATAATTTTTATTATCATTATTCATCTAAAATATTATCAAAAAACATTTATAAAAATAAAAAAAATGCTATATAAAACATTTAACTACAAAATATTACTAAATATTAAATAATACAACATTTATTTCGTTTATCATAAGATACATTTAAACATTTAAAATCGTTCAATTCACAAAAATCATAATGTGTTCCATCTAGCATATTATTAATTTGTCGATTACATTTTGGACAAATAGCAATATTATTTTTACATTTTAATATATGTTCGCCTAATTCGCGTAATGTTATAGGTTCAATACTCAATTGAGGAGTGCAATTTAACGGGCATAAAACCATTAAATTATCCATTTTTTCACGAAATTGAATATCAGGATATGTCAAAAAACACCCACACAAATCTTCTGCGCACGCATCACAAACCATAAAAGGTTGTTTTATAACTTTTCCGTTGTGTATAAAATAATCACATATCGTCACCTTTGATACTACATAATAAGCATTATAAGGTAACCCCTTAAAACAATAACAAAAATCTGGAATTAAATCTATCATTTTACACCATAACGATAATCCATTAGTGCTAGCTAACGGCATTCCATATTGAAATTCAAATTTTTCTCTCACATTTGTTATTAAACCGTCCATATATTCTTGTTTTATAATGCCATTTGTAGCCGAATAACAAAAATTCTTTTTAAAAACAAAACGAGCAGCATTTACTTCTGTGCATGTCCCATTTTCATTAGTCCATTGTCTAATCCACGCATTATTCATTTTTTTATATTTCACTATTCTAAAAATAAAAAAATTATTAATTATTTTTTTATATATAAAATGTTTGTAAATATTTTATAAATTTAAAATAAAAAAACAAAACGTTTTTTTTTAATTTCTTTTTTATATTATTTTTTAAAATTTAAATAAAATAAACATTTTTTACACGATATATATACTGCCATTAAAATATCAAAATAAATATTATCAGTTGTTTGCCTACTTTCACGTTTTATAATGAATAAAAGTTTGTTTATTAATCTTATAAAATAACGACGAAACAAACAATAATATGGTCCAGTTAAATGTCTATATTTTTCTAACAATTGTGTTGCAAACTTCATGCGCATTAAAATATCGCCAAGTTATTTCTGAAAATCATCTATTCGATTTTCAACTTTTGATAAATTATGTAATATTTCTTTATGTATAGAATTTGTCATCATCGGTATCAAAACATGCACTTTTAAATCCATCTAAAAAATTATTTATAAAAAAACATCATTTTTTTAATTTATTATTTCTTAATTTTTAAAAAAACATGTTTTTTTAATATACCTTTTTTCTTTTTCTTTAAATCTTTTTTCTTTTTCTTGTTGTAAAACACATTTTATTTAAAATTAATTTTTACCTTTTATACTTTTTTTAAATCTATTTTTATATATCAAACATTACCATATATAGCTTTATAAAAAAAACGCATCCTTATATAGTTATAACAAAAGTTACATACCTTTATATAGATATAAAATATTAAAACAGTCGCATGATTTTTTTTTTAAAACAAATTTTATAAAGTTACATACCCATATATAGGTATATAACATTAAAACTATTTTTTTTTCTTAAAGCAAGGTTTTTTTTAATAATCCAAATGTAAATAATATTATATTTCATTTTTTAAAGTTACATACCTATATATAGGTATATAACATCAAATCTTTTTTACAGTAAAATTTTTTTAATAATCCAAATGTAAATAATATTATATTTCACGCTGTATAAATAAAAAATTCATTTATGATTTTTTACAACATGCAAACAACTATTACAGTTATTGTAGCAAAATCAATTTTAAAAACAATAATGGATATAGTTAAAGAAAAAGAAATGCTAGGAAAATTAATATACGCTTCAGCTGAATTGTCAGTTGTATTAGGCTCGCCTAATACACGACTTGTCAAAAGAAAAGAAGCAACACTTTTAGAGCACATAAACGAATTATATCATTTTATAAAAACTAGTACGTATTATTTTTTATAACTATTTTTTTATAAATTTTATATCTTTATTTATATTTTTATTTATTTCTAGATAAAGATCAAAATCTTATTCCGATTGATCTTACCCATAATTATTCAAGTATAAGTATATATCATAATTATTCGCTATTTTTTGCTATTTTTTTCTAAATTAAACATTTATTTTTATAAATGTATATTTTTTTATAGATCGCGTTTTAACTCACAAATATAACAGAAGACAAAAAAATATAAATGACAGCGATATCCCTATTAGCCCTTTAATTAATGAAAGCATTAATATTAAAAAACCAAAAAAAACTAAATATTAACATACCAAAAAAATCCGAATCAAAAGAAGAAAACATTGAAAAACAAAATTCAGGTATTTCATTTGTTTTCAATTTATTTATATTTCAATTTCAATTTATAAAAAAATAAAAAAAAATTGTTTTATTTAGATATGCCTGACTTTTTTAACATGACTTCTCATCACGAGGCAAATAAAACAGAATTTCAAGCCTATTTTAAACCTAATCAAGTAGCCAATGAAGCAGAATTTCGACCTGATTTAAATGAGGACTCGTTAGAGTTTCCTTTTGAATCAAATAATGCAAATCAAATCAGCGTAATTTGTAACAATTCAAATAACACAGACAAAAGTTCTAATTTTAACCGCGACTCGTCAGGTATAAATAAATAAAAATTATTTTTTTGTTTAAAAAAAATTTATTAATTATATGTTACTAATTTATTTTTTTTAGATGTTGATTTTTTCAAAATGGAAAATATATACGGACTTAACACGCCCATTATCGAAACAAATAATCAAAGTTTTAATAACCCTGACACTCCATTAGGTATATTTTAACAAAATATATTTCATTTCTTTCTTTTATTAAGTATATTTTTTTATTATTTTTTCATTTTTTTTAGAAGTTAACGTTTCAAAATCAGAAGATAAATTTTATTTTGATACGAACGCCCAAGACGACTTGATATTTTGTTTTGAAAATTAGTTGTAAAAATATATTTTTTAAAAATTAAATAATTTTACCTTATAATAATCCTTTGTTGTACAATTGTTTTTCACTTTCAGTTAAAAAGGCTCGATTAATTGTTTTATTAGTTATACTTGGTTGTTGTGTAGCTTTATTTGTTGTTAACGTATTTGTTAAACTCCCTTTTTTACGTAATTTTATAAAATTTACAATTGTACCACCTAATTTTGATATTGCATCAGCATTTTTAACAGCAAACGTGCCTAAAGCTTTAGCATTATCCACTGTAACTAAACTTTCTAATCCGCGTCCTCTTTTTTTACGATAACGTTTTTTATAAGAACTTCTTCTTTTTGTTCTTTTTACACGTTTCATTTTTTTTAATATTTACTTGTTTTAAAAAATATATTGTTTTTTCATTCTTATTGTTTCCTAATAAAACATTTATTTTACAGTCTATTACAATATTATTTTTTTTTTTTAGATAATTAATTATGAATACAAACATATTGAATACAAACGATATTATATTATATATTGAAGAAAAACAAAAAACATTACGTGAACTAATAGCAAAAGTAAATATGATGGGGGAATTAATAATTGAAAAAGACTTGGAATTACAATTTTTAGAAAATGAACTAAAAGAAAAAGAAGAAGATTTAATTAAAAAAGAAAAAGATATACTCGAAAAAGAAGAAGAATTAGATGATAGAGAAGAAAAAACTAAACGAAAAAGAAGAATTTTTAACACAACTATCTTTTGAACTTAACTTACGCATAGGCAACAATATAAATATATGTACACATTACTTTTAAACTATTTTTTGAACATAATTAACATTAGAATCAGCATTTTGGCAATCATTCAGTCTTTGATTTTATGTGCTTATTATAACTAGCTGTTTGTTCATTGCTTTGTTTACTTCCATTTTTAAGTAATTATTTTTTATCTTTAGCTCGATTTATAAAAAATATTTATAACAATTCGCTTTTTTGCTTTCGTATATAAAAAATGTTATTACTTTATTATATATTTCTCTAAACTTTATATTCTTCTAATTTTACGGCAATATTTTACAGACACTTTCTTGTTGAATCATAATAAAATATTAGACGAATTGTGTTAATAAAATAAAAATCATTTTTGAAATATTATTTTTATTAACATGTAAATAAATAAAATCTACTTTCTTCAATCAATTTTCTTTGTATACTATTTTCAAATCATTACATTTAATCAATGTTTAGGTTTTTGATTTTTGTTTATATGATTTCTATCTTTTTCGTTAAATGAAAAACTTTTTCATTTTAGTTGAAATAACATTTTTTTATTTTTGTAATTTTTTAATTTGTATCGCTTTTATGCTTTTTCGTATAGTTTCTTATTATATATTTCTCTAAACTTATTATAGTTATTTCTAATCTTTTTTAAAATTTAAATATTGTTTACAATCTTCTATTTTTTACAGCAATTTTATACAAACACTTTCTTGTTGAATGATAATTTATTTTTATTAGGAAATGTTTTTGAAATATTATTTTATTTTTATTAACATGTAATCGAATAAAAGCTACACAAATTTCTTTTCTACACAAATTTCTTTCAAAATGTTTTTTTTTTATTTTTTTTATAAAAAAAACTTGCTATCGAGCAATTTTGTTGAAGCATTAATAATGATTTATTAATGCCCGCCAACATTTGCTCGAAATTCAAGTTTTACTTTTTTTAATTTGTAACTATGAATGTTATTACTTTTTTTTAATTTGTAACAATTCGATTATATGCTTTCGTATATAAAAAAGGTTATTACTTTATTATATATTATCACTTTTTCTATTTTAAACGAAATGGCATATTTATATTTTATTGTTTTATCTTTGTTGTAGGAATTAGATAAACAGTTTAAACTTTATCATATTTTATCACATTTTCTATTTCAGTTTAAATGGCAAATTATATTTTTATATTGCTTTTTTGTAAATTATTTTCATAAATAAAAATATATTAACCTTTTCATTGTTTTTTTATTTTATTTTTTGCAATTTCTTGTTAGACACCTTCAAACAAACGGATAAAAAATGTTACAATGACTTGTATTTTTTTATCTGTGTGTTTGAAGTCAAAATATTTAACAAGTAATATTATTTATATAAATTTTATTCTTTTAGAAAAAAATGAATAAACTAAAACAATGGCAAACAACAATGAAAAAAAAGAACAAACAGAAAAAAGAAAAATTCAACTACGAAAATCAATATATAAACCCTAATAGTGTTTTTAACACAGACATTATAAATGAAAAAAATGACTATAACAATTATGATATAAATAATTGCGATTGGGAATCAGAAGACGAGTTTGAGTTTCGAGCAATATACAAACAATAACGTTTTTAATCAATATATTTTATTTTTATTAAAATCTTTTCTACTTCTTTTTTCCACTTGTTAATTTCCAAGAATCGAATGTTCAAACAGTTGACGTCATTTAACTTCTTTTTGATTAGATGCACTCTTTTAAAATATATATAAATATTTTGTAATATTTTTTGCAATATATTTTTTTGCAATATACTTTTTATCGCCCTCCTCGCGCGTGCCCTCCTACTTTAAAACACTACGATGCCCCTCTTATTTTAAAACACTAGGATCCCCTCATTTTTCATATAAAGAACCTTTCTTCTTATTTTTATCATTTTTTATTATTTAGTAAATAAAGTATGTGACACTAATGGTCATCAAACCGTTACACAATTCAAATAAATCTTGATTGAACGGGCACACGGTTGGACGGGCACAACAATGATTGTGCTCACTTTCTTCGTCACACAGACAGCATCCTATACATACTTCACGTCTTGAAAAATATCGTTCATTCTGTCGTTGTTTAAATGTTGACCGATTCGTATCATTATTCGATCGAGTTATGCGAACTTGTTCTAAAAAAATTACTTTAAACTTATATTTTTTTCCAAAAAAATTATAATAAAAAATTTCTTTAATTTACCATTGTCTATTTCTGAAATATCGTCAAAGATTTCTTATTCGTTTTCATACAATTTTTCATCTGCTTCCTCAAGTGGTCTTGTTTCAACCACTTGAGGTACATAAACTTGAGGAGCTTTATACACGTTTTCAGGTACATAGGGTTTAACAATCTAGAAAAAAAGCACAACACTTTAAAAAAATACAAAACATTTTTTTTAAAAAAAGAAAACAATAAATTACAGCTACAGGTTTGACAAATCATTGTCGTTTTGACTTTTATTTTTTTACTTTTCCTTAATTTTTTATACTTTAACCTTTTTTTATATTGTAAAAGATAATTAATATGATTTGACAGCTTTTTATATATTTTTTATAACGAATAAAATTAAAAAACATTTGCTTTTTCATATATTTTTTTATAATGCTAGATTAACTTTAAACAAAAAAAATATTAATCTTTTTTTAAAAAAAGATTATCGGACGTTATAACGTTATATGACGTCATAACAATATATGACGTTAGTTATGACGGATGGGAACGGGTTGGGATGGTCGTGACTCAATTTTCCTATATGGGTAGATTATCATGTATATATATTTTTAAAATGTAATGAATTTTTAAAATGTAAATTGTCAAATGTAATATTAAAAAAGTAATGTTTATTATTATCCTACCGATTTTTTTGCAATGCTATTGTCTAACATGTAAATTAATATACGGTTGTTGATAAAAAATTTTTTTTCTTACAGATGAGAACAGTAAAAATAATAGATTCTTAAGGATGGTCATTGTATGCTACCAAAACAATGAACAGTATATATATGATGATGGAATAATAATTTTTCATTTTCATCAAAAAACGTATGCATTAAATCGTTAATTTGTTTTTGTAAATTTGGTATAACAGTGATCAAAAGTTTTTCGTAAGCTAATTTTCTTTTACACAAACCTTGTAAAGACCATGTTTCAACATTTGTAACAAGATTGAAAACAAGACTATAGTTGTAGTTCCATTCTTTCGACTTGTTTTCCTTCATTGAATAAAGTTCGTGTAATTCATTAAGCATTTTATTTACTTTTTCTTTTTTCATTGCTTAAAAAAATATTCATATAAAAAGACAATAAAATTATACAAATTAAAAGATAATGTAAAGTTTAAAAGAATTTATTTTTATTATAATAGTTCAAATATTCTTTTTGTTTAAACTAATAACAGGCGGATAATACGACGGAGTATTACATTCTACGTTTTCTGTCAAAAATGATACTTTAAAGTTTGGATACTGATCTGATACTTTAAAGTTTGGATATCTGTCTCGATTTTCCAGTTCTGTATACGGTGGTGGATTTACACTTTCTTTGTATGATGGAGGTTTTTCAAATTTAACTATAAACTTTTTATAAATATCCTTTCTACCGATTTCATTTAATAAATTTAAAATAAGTTTGACTTTAGCGTCGTTAGTCTTGTATTCAAAGTGTTGATATACAAAATCTTTGCACTGAATGTACTCCATTAAATCTATTCCGTCTTTAATTTTCTCTCTTATTCCGTAAGGAATTTCTAAAAACATTTTTAACTTTTTTACATCAGACGTAGTGATGTAGTCAGCTAAATCTCTCATGATTGCATTTCCAAGCTGATGTTGTTCAAAACTTTTTCAAATGTGTTTTTATTTACAAACTCTTTCATTTCCAAGCCCACGTTGTCCATTCGTTTAGTTAAAGCGTTTATTTGTTTGTTGACAGCTTCTAAACTGTTTAGAATGTTATAAGTAATAATGTTTAAAAAAGTTAAATTTTGTTTTTGATCCATAATAACATTTTTTTGTTTTTCCATTACTTTTTTCCATTCATTTTCAAAACGTTGTAAACATTATATGACGTGTTGATCATAGTAGTTATTTTGAATTTGATATCCGCTAAATACACATAATTTAGTTCGATTTCTTTCTACGTGTTCCTCGTAATAAATTTCTTATTCATGTTCCCAAGTATCTGACAATTTAATTTTTTTCCACAGCTATAACAATCATAATCTTGTGATGTGTTACAATTTAGTTGATGATTAAGTAGTTGATAAATAGGATAGGGTAATTTGCAATAATAACATAATTCTTTATCCATAGCTTCAGCCATTTTTTTATAAATAGTTGCTAAAAAATGTATTAAATTAATATAATTGATTTTTTTAAAAAATATTATGGGTAAAATTATAGACAAATAAGGATAACCTGTTTTAAAAAAACAATGTGAAAAAAAATATTTATTATTAAAAGCAAAAAAAATACAAATTATTATAAATTTACAAAAAATCTTTAATGTATATAATCGAATGCAATAACAGCTGATCAGTAAAATATGTTACATTGTTATGAATACGAAATTGCCTTTTCTACTGAAATAGAAGTGACAATCTCGCATTCATAACAATTGTGAACTAAAGTGTTCTGCTAAATCTTTCCACAGGTTCCATTTCATTCCATTGTTTTTTTTATTTTTTATACCTTTAGTTTTGGCTACCCTAAAAATATAAATTTTTTAGAACAGTCAAAAGTAAAGAAACTTTAAAAATAAAAAACAATTTCCACAGGTTTCTTTTCATTTCATTATTTTTTTATTTTTTTATACCTTTAGTTTTGGTTGCTTTAAAAAAATAAATTTCTTAAAACACTCATAACTAAAGGGACATTAAAAATATATAAATACAAAATAATTTAAAATAAGTCAATTGTCTATTTCCATATTTATATCTCTATCGTTGTTTTCTATATCATCATCATTATCACTTATATTCAATTCATCGTAGTCTTCATAATAGTCTTCTTCATAGTAGTCATCATAATTTTCATTGTCTTCATTATCATCATCATCGATATCCATTATTTCATATTCCTCTTTTTCGTCGAATATGTCGACATTTTTTAAATTAAAGATAGAGTCGCCATCAACAAATATGGCCTCGTACGGTTTTACATACGGTTCAACATTATTTACAACAGGTTTGCCATATCTGTAGATGGCCTTGTTAACGTCAGCATAAATGCCTTCCATTATTTTTTTAGTTAATCTAAAAATAATTACAATAATATAAAAATATAAAAAAAATTATTCCATGGGTTCAATAATACGGTTCTTAATTTTAATAATTAATTCGTTTAAATTGTTTATTAATTTAATATTATTTTTTTGTTGTTCGTCAATCAACCATGTTTGTAATTTTTTTAATATAAATTGCGGATTAAATTTTTCTTCTGGATTAACTTGAAAAAATAGCGTAATACTCAACATTTTTAAATACCTTCTATTGTGATCGTTGTCAATGGCATCAATAACACAGCGTTGCATATTCAAATATTTAGCAAATTGTTACCTATGGGCTTCAAGATAGAATGACAAGATATTTGTTAATTCGTTTTCACTCATTTTATTTTATATAATTAAATCCGTAAAAAAATTTTAAAAAATGTTATTATATAAATATATATTTTTTTAACAACAAAAAAATATTAAAAAAAGTTGCCTCGCACAAGATATACACCTAGATCTAAAAAAACTGTAGATAATTATTTAAATAATCAAATTGTACGTATTACAACAAAATTGCAACATACGCGAACAGAAAATAGAGGAATACCAAGCAATTGTAAAAATATATTAGTATGTTTACGAAAAACTAAAAAAACATATAAAGATAACAAATCTAATTGTAAATTGGGACGCGTTGGTAAAAAAGTAAAACGTTGGAAAATATCAAACGAAGCTTACGTTAATCGAAAACACGAAAGAAATGCAGCGTTAAAAAAAAAAAATAAAAATAAAACTTTATATTTTATTATAAAATATTTAATAACAATAAAAACTAATTAAATTTTTTGTTGTAAAAAAATATAATTTTGCGTTCTTTATTTCTTTTGAGCTTCTATTTGCTCTTTCTTTTTAAAAAAAAAAACAATAAAAAAATTATTCTTTTTAAGTTAAAAAAAATAATTCTTTTAATAAATAAATTACTTTTTTTGTCAAATTAATTTTAAAATCAGTATTTTTTTCCGGTGGTCCTGTCTCTTTAATTTCTCTGATAGGTTGTTCTTGATGTTGTGTTTTTTTGTTTAACGCCTCTATGAATTCTACGACTGTCAAATCTATTTGACTAAATTCTAGCTCTTGCTCATTGTTAATAATAATTGTTTGAGGAACAATTTTTGCATGCATATTTTTACCTTGAACAAGTTTTGTAATTGTCATTTGATTTTTGTTATAAAAAAATGCAGCTTTTATACAAAAATATTTAATCTCTATAGATTAAGTAAAATAAAAGAATTTTTGTGACAAACAAGTTATATTTAGAAACTTTTAATCTTGCTTTTTACGTAGGATTATATAGGGAATTTCCCTAAAAATGAGCGTAAACAACTTTAAAAAAACTCTGTGTAGAAAAAAAATCTCTACGTAAAGTGTTAAAATGACAATTTAAATGAATTCAAAACACGCTTTTTACGGTGTTACTACTGTTACTTGATGACTGTCTCCGCTGAGAGTTCATACTTTCGGTGAGTCCTATATGTGAACCACATTGAGTATCATTGATACTTGATGATTGTGCCCCACTGAGAGTTCCTACTCTCGGTGAGTCCTGAGCGTGTATGAACGAGCGTGTATGAACGAGCGTGTATGTACGAACGGGTGAGCAGGCATAAGTAAGGCAATAATAATAGACTAAGTAAGTAAGTAAGATACAAACAACCGGTTGTAAATAAACAACAGAGTAAAAATAATAAGTAGGCCTACTAAGAAAAACAAAATAAGTTAGATAAGGCAGGTTAAGTAAGGTCAGTGTCGGGTGACACAAAATTTTTTTTTTTAATTATATAAGTTTTTTTTACAAGTCAAAAAAAATTAGAAGGGGACACAGACGTAACAAACGAGCAAAGATATATTTTTATAAATGAAAAATCAAAACCGCATACACGTTTAAACATTATGATGGGTAGAGGTTTAAATAATATGTTTGCTAGTTTAAATAGTGTGTTGGTTAGAAAAATGGGTGTACCTTTGTAAATATTTTATATTTTAATAATATATTCTTTAAGGTAAAAAATATCGTGGTGGAAACGTTTTTAGAAGATTAAGAGGTGGTATGGATCCAGTAGACAAGCTATTTAATCGTTATTTAAACTTAAGAAATAAATATTTAGTTTAACAAGAATGTCATTAGATAAAGGACGTTTGTTTAAACAAAGTTATTGCGAACATGCTAATAAAAGATATCACAGAAAAGAACATTATATCAGTTGTTATACTAACGCATACGTTAATATTATTAAAGAAGATCTAGAGTTTTATAAATTATTACTTAAAGATATGGGTGAATATTCTTTAAATAACATAAGAGCCGATGTAACAAGTTATGGCGAATATATATTAACTTTTAAATATTTTAATGAATATCTATGTCAAATAATAAGTGGAAATAAAAAATAAGGACATACAGACATTTCTACTTTTTTAGGAGGATTTGTTATTGATTATAAAGTACATTTTATAAAGTTTATAAAGATTATAAAGTTACGTATACTATTAGACATGTAAATAAAGGCGGTATATATATTGGTAATGAATTACCTATAATAAAATAATATATTTAATACTGTTGTTTTTTATTTTTTAAAAAGGGCATATATAAAAGTATAAAAAAATGTTTATTTAAAAAAAATTTTAGTATTTAAAAATAATGGACGTAACTGCTTTCAATAAATCTCTTTTACAATTTTATAATGCTAAAAAATTAAAAACTTTTCAAACAAACGATAGTTTAAAAGATGTAAATGAAAATTTCAAGTTATTTTTTCGTTTGGACGGTAGCAATCAAATAAAAGTAACTCGTTTAAACGATATAGCTAACATTGATTTTATATATGAAGTTATAAATGAAGATGTTATATATGAAGTTATAAATGAAGAATTAGTTAAAAAACAAAAAGTATTTAGTATGAACTATAATGATTTTGTATCAGTTATAAAGGATTCATTCTCAATATGGTTGTTAGATGAATGCGAATAAAAAAAAAACGTACTTGTTAAGTTAAACGAAAACAACGCGCTCGTGGTTTATCAGACTAACCCTAACCCTGACCCTAACCCTGATTAAACGATGATTCGTGTTTCATGTACAGGTGTGGCCGTGTATCACCTATCAAAACCTGGCAATAAAACACCAAAAAGCGTTAGATTATTGTCATAAATATGTGCACGGATTGACATATGATCCAAGTTTATTGAGCAACTCTAAAAGTATTTTATTTGGGTACGCATTTTAAAAAATATCCATTAAATTTGGTTTTGTATAAAGGTGGTAATATGGAAGCTTTAATTTTAAAATGTTATAAAAATTTAAACTTAACGAGTTAGCATTTCCAAAAATTAAAATCATGAATTATTTTTATCATGAAATAATTTGTAACGCTCATTTTGTTGGTGAACTTTTTAATATATATCATATGGAAACTTATTGCAAATATGAAACCAAAATGCTACGTAATTACTTAATTGATTTTATATACTATGTTAAAGGCGATAATGAAAAAAGAGAATAGTATAAAGACTTGGTTAATTTAATTCGAGAAAACAACCGATGTGAAGAAATAAATCAAACAAAATGTAAATGTTTTAGCATGTATTTTTGGTTAACAAAACATATTATACAATAAATATAAAAAATAAAAAAAATTTTTGTTTTTTTTAAAAACATAATAATACATATTAAAATGTTCAGGATTAGGGTTACATATTAAATATACATATTAAATATACATATTAAAATAATAATACATATTAAAATGTTCAGCTTTATGAATAGGTTTATCGTTAACAATCTCTCGTTTAATAACATCGTATAGATAAGTAATATTGTAATGATAATTTAATTTAATTTTTCCAAGAAGTTCATTTGTTGTCAATAGTGCTACGATAATATCTCTTGTATAATTTTATAAAATGATCAGTTTTACGTTTTAAAATTAAGTATATCTGTGTAAAATTGCTATCTTCTGTGTAAACATTTTGTAATTCTTTGTTTTTTTCTGTACATCTTAAAAAATCAGTGTTGATTAATTTACAAAAATCATATATGTCTGATTTCCATTTAGATCCTTGTTCGTGAAATTGAAAATAATGACGCGTAGTTTTTTCAAATAAATTTTGATGATTTTGAAAATCTTTGATGATAAAAATAAAATACAAATCAATATATTCTTCTTCTGGTAAGAACAATTGTAAATTCCATTTAGTTAAATAATCATTATAATTCAGAATTCATAATTTAATTCAATAATTCATAACTATTTCCAAAATGATGAAATTCTTGTAACATAGAATGAAGTTCGTTGTCTGGATAAAACAACTTTACTGCTTTTTCTTAAGTTTGTTTAACCTGCTTGCTAGTCATTTGTTTTTGAAATGGTATATACTAAATTTTGATTTGTATTTATATTTTTTTTGCTAATCTATATGACTTCATATTAAAACCTTATAAGGAAATAAAAAACGTGGTTTTTTATAATCACTGGTTTTTTATTAAATTTAAAAATACAAAAAAATACAGGTTTTTTTAAAAATAAAAAAAGTTTATTCGTCATCATTTATTTCATCTTTACTTTCGTGTTGTTTTGATTTTTTATACTCTTTACTTTCATGAGCAGCTCTTTTCATATTTTATTACATATTTTATATTACATACAAAGATCTTGTTTGTCCGCTTTTAAGTAAAGTGTTAATCATAACAGGTTTTACAGAAGTTTGTCTATCGTATTCTGTATAATAAATTTCTTCGTCTTCATTTAACATTCGTACGTTAAAAGTGCTAATAGGTTGTGATTTTAATACTTTGTGTTTGCTGTAAGCATAATTATATCTGCTGTTTTGTATTTCTTCAATTTTTCCTAACATAGATTCTAAAAGTTTATAATTTAATTTGGTTTGAGTTGTAATTAAAATAGCATTAGATGTAATTTCCCCTTTACCAGTTTTGTTTTTGAAACGGTTGTCTTCTTTTTTTAACTTCATTTCCGCTCTATACAAATAATTACATGCATCTTCTGCAAAGGAGCATTGTTTTCGAATAGATGCTGATAATAATATAAGTTCTTCTTTGCTTTTGTTGGAATAAACCAATTCCTTTTTTAAAAAGTTAAATTGTGCTACCGGTTTTACGGGAACTTTAAAATATTGATTTGCATTCAAATCTTTTTTGTTTGCCAAATCAGCTCTAATTTCAAATCTTTTTTCCAATCTTTTTCAATTTCAAATCTTTTTTTCAAATCTTTTTCAAATTTAAAATCTTTTTTGTTTGCCACAATGTAGCAGCTGCCATATCACCGTATTTTAAATAATTTTGTATAAGATTGCAATAATTGAATAATTTTTTTTTAACTATTGTAAAGTTGTCAAATGATATAAAAAAGAAAATGTTTTATGTTTACATACCCTATTTTAACAATAGAGATTAAAAAAAACAAGATCAAAACAAGTTTATATAAAAAAATTGTCAACGTGTCATTTTAATTTTTTATGATATCATATTTTACTTTATTAGGTAATATAATAGAAAAAATGTTAATTGTTACTAAATATAGAATTTTTATTGTGTTGTGTTCTGTGTGAATGGAGCAAGTTTTTATTTCAGAATCACTTCAAAGCAAGATAAGTTTAGAAAGATTTAATGCTGTTTATGAAATTGCAAATAATGAATATATTAATTCATTTACAAAAATGATCGAATTACAAGAAGAATATTCCGAATTATTAGAAAAGGTTAAATGTCTTACTCAAAAAATTATAAGTTTAATAATTGAAATTGAGGAAGAGAGAAAACTTTGTCGTATGCATCCAAATAAAGAGTTGTTTCATTATTATAACAAATAAAGATTTTTATGGGATAATCTTGAATCAGGAAACTCAATTTCAAAAGAAGAAGAAAAAAAGTTTTTACCATTAACAGAACTAGAAATGGAAAAATTGGAAAAATGAAATGTCATCAAAAATGTCAAAAGTTAAATCGTTGTTTACACGATTGTTTTTGGTGCGAAGAAAGAATGTGTTTATTATGTTTATTAAATCATTCAATGCAAACAATGATAAAATTTGATACAGACAATTGTAAATTTAATTGTTATTTGTAATATAATTTTTTTTTGTATTTGTTTTTAGATTAGTAAAAAAAAAAAATGAACAAAAGTAAAGAATTACAAGAAGCTTTGGATAATTTAACAAATTTGACATTATATAAGAACAAATAATTACAAAATAAATGATTCTTGTAGTATATTGAATATAGATCAAGATGGTATTAAGATTGAAAGAGCCATTGAAAAAATTAAAAATGAAACAAATGTTAGAAAAGATTTGAAAAAAGAGTTTTACGACGTTCGTGATTATTTAGATTTATGTAAAACTATGAACGTTATGCTACAAAATAAATTATTTCATTATGAACGAATGTTGCAAAATAATAAACAATTTATAATTATTGTCAAATTTATTATTTAAAAAGTGATGTTTATTATTATCCTAACGACTTCGTTATTGTCCAACATGTAAACTGTTATATGGTAGTTAATAAAATTATTTTTTTTATAGATGAAAACAGTAAAAATAATAGATACTAAAGGTTGGTCTTTATATGCTTTTGATTTACGTAGTACCGAATAAAAAATAATATTACCGTATCAACGTATATTAATTTCTACTGGTGTTTTCATATCACAAATGGATCGCGATCTTCAAGGTTGGATTACATACAAGTCTGGTTTAGCTATACATAACGGTATAACAGTTTTGAATTCACCTGGAATTATCGATTCTGATTATAGAGACGAAATTCGTGTTATACTTTATAATTCGTCTATTGAAGCATATAATGTTACTGTAGGACAATCTATTGCACAAATGACTTTTGTACCTGTTTTTTTTTGCAGAAAGAATTTCATGGACTGTAGATAGAAATAAAAATAGTCAAATGGAAATACAATCCATGTTGTCTGATGAAGAAAAAAAGGGTGGTTTTGGTTCAACAGGATTTTAATATTTTATATATTTTTTTTTGTAATTTATTTTTTTAGATATCCAATAAATTTATTGAAATGTTAAAACAAGTTCTTAATTATATGGAGATTGGTGACAATTTGATAAAAGATGTGGAAAATGTAACACTGACCGAGATGGACAATAATTGCAAATTTATTGTATATAATGGTTATCAGTGTCAAATTGAATTGGATGACAATAAAACTGATTTTTGTTATCAAAAACAAGATGCAAGTGATAATGCAAATGTTAATAAAGAAAATGAAGAATGTGTACAAAGTGATCAATGTAAAATTGAATCGGATGACAATTGAAAATATTATCAAATAAATATTAAAAAATCTAATTTAAAAGAAGAATTAAGAAATTTAGATATTAGAGTTAGTCTTCTTAAAGAACCAACTGGTTTACCTGACGGTCAAAGAATCTTTGTAATTAAAGATATAGTGAAACGAATGAATTTTAATTCGTATGGTTATTATTCATCTTATTATTATGCACTGTTTTTTTATAAAAATTATAAAATGTCAATGAGAATTAATTTCAATGTTAAATTTAAATGATGAAATGATACATGGCGACTATATTGGTATATTTGTTGTTTTAATGTCTCACCTTTATGATGCTGTTTTAAAATGGCCGTTTAGTAATAAAAGAGTAACTATATCATTATTGGGAGAGAAAAAATTTAAAAAATCGTTTACAACCAATGACAGTGTTTATTTTCAAAGACCTATTAAAGATCAAATGAATCGTGCTTCTGGATTTGGAAAATTTATAAAAAAAACTGATCTTTTAAACTATATTGTAGGAGATTCTCTTTTTAGTAAATGTAAAATTCATTAACTTTTTTTTATATTTCATTTTTTTAAATTTGTAATTTTTTTTTAGGTAATTAATAAAAAAATTTTGTATGACATGATAGCAAAATTAAAAGAAAAAGACGAAAAGTTGGCTGATCAATGTGACAAGTTGGACGAATTTTTAAAAGGAATTCACAATGAATATTCTAATTGTTAAGGGAGTTGTTACATTATGATTATGAAAAATGTCGTTTATTATCTTTGAAATAAATTTTAGATAACTAATAATGTCAGATCCTATTTGTGAACCATCAGATCAAAAAAAACAAAAGTTAGAAGAAGAAGATATAAAATAGAGCCATAATTACTCGAATTACTCAAATAGAGCCATAATTACTCGAAGAAATTCAAACTTTACAGCAATTGGCTGATATAGATGATGTTGATGAAATAATGTTGTTAAAATCATCGATAGATTATAATGGATTAATAAAAAGTATTAAAACAAAGTATAATGATTTATTACTTGGCAGATGTAATTATGATAGCACGTTAAACCAAAAACGTATCTACGGTTTGCATCATAAATATTTATTTGATTTATATCAAAAATTTAGTTTTACTACTGCAAGATTACATCTTGAAATGAAAGAGTTACGAGATATTTGTTATTCTGATAAATTTATTTCTAATGCAAGATTGGATCCTGAATTGAAAGAGATAGGAGATATTTGTTATTCTATACATAAAAAATGTTAACTGAAAAAAGAAGTTTTGCCTGTTGAAGACAAATTAAAATTAAAAAACAATTTAGCGTATAACAGATACCTTGTAATTTGTAAATTACACAAAATGTTAACTAAATTTAATAATCATGTTCGATATTTAAATGATAATCATATAAGTGATATAAAATATTTTGAGTGTGATTTAAAATCTTTAGTGAAGTGGTGAATCTTTTAAGACATTGTTGAGCAAAAATATTAGGCTATGATTTTTATTATATTGTATTAATAATTATATAAATGTAAAAAAATATTTTTTAGATGGAATTAACAGAAAAAATAATAAATGAATTTATGGAAAAATTTTTATCACACGGTGAAATTTGTCCGTTTACGTTGGAAGAATTGATTATTCAAGCTAAAGAATTTCAACCATTTGTATGTGAAGAATGTGAATTATTAAATGTGAGATGTCAGTATAAAATTTTTGATAACGATGAGTGGAATATGCTTTTTCGATACGATTTTATGAGATCAGAAGATCAGTTTGTTGTTATTTTGACACGAGGATTTAAAAAACATTTATTACATACAATAGATAGGTTTTTACCACAAAACTTTAAAATATTTTATGATTTTTTTAAAAATTATATACATTTAGATGCTTTCGTTTTACGCGTTAACCAATTAAACAATGAAAATAAAAATATTAAAGATGATAATGAAAGAAAATGTTATTATTGTAATAATCTTTATTAATTTGTTATTTTTGTTCAGTTATAATGAATAGTAAAGAAAAACATGACAAAGATCTTCAAATATTTGGAAGATGTATAAATACTGATATACAAACCAACGAGTATGTTGACGAATCAGTAATAAATTTAGAACATAAAAAAGCATACAAAAGTGTAAAAGAAATTCTTTTAGAAGATGTGAGAATCAAATATTTACGTGAAAAAATTTCGATATCAAACTATAGCTAATCATTTTGTTACTAGTTTAAAGGAAGTATATTGGACAGCTCAATCTTTATCTAGAGAGAAATGTAATACAAAGATACAAACTCATTTGGTTTATATAAAAACTATGAAAGAACTTGAGTGTTTTTAGTTATTGTAGCAAACTTAATTCAGCTATGAGTCAAATTCAAATACAATATCCGCCCTCTAAAGAACACGAACGTATGAATGAAAAAAGTGTTAGAGGTGGCATGTCTTCAAACGGTTCGCAAAGATATGCAATTGACACGGATTATTTCGAGAATAAAATCGAAGAACTTGGATTAAAAAGTAACATCAAGGAATGTTTTTTTTTTAAACGAAAATGGACAATACCAAGACGCATAACTTAAACCGTTACCATTTCAAAAGAAATATTCTTTTGATTTGGAATGTCAAACATTAGAACAAGTGATTGAAATTGTCAATTCTGACGGTTTTTCAACAAGTGCTTTAGTTCATTGTCAAATCAAAATGGAACCCGAATATCAAGATAAGGAAGGAGGTTTTTCCTTTGAGAAAAACCTCCTTCCTTATCTTGATATTCATGAGAAATTGAGTTCTCATGAAACCTGCAAATTTTTAGATACTTTGATATGGTTGACAACGTGTTGCGGATGCGTCGTTAAAAAAATTTATAAAGTGTTACCTTTATGGAGATATCCTTTAGCTGAACAAATGGTCAAAAAAAATATTGAAAAAAGAAAAGAAGCTGTAAAAAACGGGGATAAAGTAGTAGACGCTACAGCTAAATTACACACTAACGGTCATTATGGGTTTAAAAGTCAAAACACTGCAATCAAACAAACAAGTCAGTTTATTAATCACGAAAAAAAAGCCTTTCAAAATTTGATAAAACATTTTCAAAACATTCGTCTTGTTTTGTTACAAGAAGGTCTTTCTGAAGAAAAAATAAAACCTTTGTTTTCCAAACATTTTCAAAATTTGTTGTACGAAAACGGTATATTTGTTAACATAGAACCTGAAAGATATAAAATGGACATATTTGAAAAAAAAATATGCATAGACACAGTTATGTTACCGATCAATTTTTATATGACGAGTACTATTAAGATTTTATTTTAAATAAGTTAATTGACGTAAAATCAAAAACTATAATGTTTAGCAGAAAACATAACGAAGAATTTCAAGACGTTTTTAAACTTTTAAAATCGGATAAAAACATGTACAAAAACGGTCTTGTGTTTGTGCGTTATGTCGCTTTTAAAAGATTATCTTATGCCAAATTTAACGTTACTCGTTTTGCATGGGAACTAGTTAGAACTAGTTTGCATAAGAACTGTTAAGAAATCATAACGCAAAAAAACATTTGGTAGTTACAGACACAGATTCAGGTTACTTTTTTATTACTAAAAAAACGGACGACAAGCAAGAAATTTTTCGTTCAAAAGTAGAAGAATAGATTTTTTTTTCAAAAATTGGAAAACAATAGATGGATTATTTCAATTATCCTAAAACGCACGAATTTTATTCCAGTTTATATACGATCATTTTCAAAACGTAGTTCCTCCTTAGTAGAAACGTAGTAGAAAACGATCATTTTCGAAACGTAGTTCCTCCGTAGTAGAAAAAAGTAGTTCCTCCGTAGTAGAAAAAGTAGTTCAAACGTAGTTCCTCCGTTGTAGAAAACGTTGTAGAAAACGATCATTTTCAAAACGTATTTCCTTCTTCCTCTTATATTGGTCAGATTTTTGCAATGGCACCTAAATGTTACAGCGCACACATTATCAAAAAAAAATAAATTCATAATAAAAGGCAAGACAAACACATAAACAGAGCAAAAGGATTGCCCAATTATAAATTGTGTTATACGCATTACATTAACGGATTTAATACGCATAGAGCTGATAAAATATTCAGAAATATGCCTAATCAATTAGAAAACGAATTACAACCTTTTTTACAAAATAGATTAGATTTAAATTTTAAAAAGGTTACCATTAAGAAACACGTTACTCAATTTTTAAAAAAATTTACACAAAAAAATTATGTATTTGATGACGATTTGTTTACTGGAATACGCAATTGTTATCGCTTAGATCCGATTCGAGAAGCTAATTAAAAAGTTTTACCCGATATTGAAAAATTTTGTAGCGATGAACATATACAAACGTTACTCGAAATTGAAAAAAATATTATAAAGTCATCAGAACGATACAACACAATGATTACGTTTAATCGTGAAGTTTTAATACCTTTATTATTTGATTTAAAAAAACTATAAATTGTAATAAAAATTTTTTTTTTTTTAATTATAAAAAAAATTGTTAAAAAATGGAATATAATTTGTTTGATGAAATGTTAACTGTTAAACAACTCGAAAACAAATTAAAAGAAATAGGTTTTGAAAATTTTTACTTAATAGAAAATACTGAAGGAGAAAAAAGCGAATATTATACTTCTAAATTAATATGTGTTAATCTTACGCATTTTTTAATCTTTAAAATTAATTTTACTCATTTTAATTCAAACCTGACTCATTTTTAGAATGCATAAAGTGTTTTGTTTGTTTTTTAAAAAAAAATAACTTTTGTAAGTTGTTTTGAAGACAGTTGTGATGTATGTATTTCTCAATCTCAATCTAAAGAAGTGAATTATAACTGTAATCATTTAGATTAAAAATGAATAAAAAAATTAGTCAAGACAAAGTCGAAAAAATATAAAAAATTAATATTTAACAACTTATTTTTGTTGGAATTATCAAGAGAAATAGGTAGCGATTGGAAAAGATATGGAAGACTTTTAAACGTTGAAGAAGAAGATCTTGAACTCATTGAAAACGATTACAATAAAACTATTATTCGATGTTTTTAAATGTTTAAAATAAGCGTATATCAATACAATTTAACAATGGATCAATTGTTTCAAGTTTTGAAAAGTTTACCACGCAACGAAATTAAAAGGAACATTTTAAAAAAATATTATTAACATTATAATGTAAAAAAAATACTTGTTTTTTAATAAAAAATTTTTGTTATAAAAAAGTGGTATTCATTTGTTTTCATTAACGATATAAATAAAATGGAAGAAAGAGAAGAAAAAATTGAAACTAATCCCGTAGAAAACGAACCTCCTAAAAATGAAAAAAAAGATTTAAGAACGTTAATTGAAATTTTAAACGATAAAGGTGTTCACAGTTTTTATTTAAAAGGTAAAAATGAAGAACCTGAAATTAAAGACGATGTTTCACCGATGCAAATCAAGTTTAATATTTTTAAACCTTCAAAAGTTGTTTATCCTGAAAACACTATTATTACAGGTCCTACCAATAGCGGAAAATCAACAATAGCACACGAGCTTTAAAAATATGGTAAATATCCAGATGCAGAAATGTTATTTGTTATTCAAATGAGAGAACCTAGCGAATCTCAACACCAAACGTACATCACTTTCAGCCTACTTAGCTGAATTGGTCATTGGACGTTTAAAACTGATATATCATGAATTAAGAGATAAAGGTCAACTAAAAAATCTAATTAGAGTTATTACATCGAAGAAATTGAACAAAAACTAAACGAAAAAGAAAAAACATCGAGCGGTATACGTCCCGAAGAATTGGATGCCGATGACAATAAAGGTTAAGCGCTTCGTACGAATGATCAATACGTAAGCAACAAAAAACGTAAACATGACTTTACATTCAACATGTTGCATCGCGTAGAAAAAGAACACAAAAATTAAAAATATTAAAACCTTTTTCTGTTGGAACCGAATGTTATTTAAGAAAATACAAAAAAGATGCTAAAGATACTTTCAGCAAATCGAGTACACGAAACCGTCCGTATAGGGACACGACAAAACGTGTCATCATCGTGAAAGTCAGCAAACGCACAAACCCTTCAGTGCAAGGTTATTTACCGATTCATATTTGGAGTTTGTTGGAGATTTAAATACAACGTATAAAGTCAAAAGAGAAGATTTGTTACCTATTAACGAAGAAGATAAAAACATTAATTTTAAAAACTTTAACGAATATGTAGACACTTTTTATAAATCTTTAAAGAAATCTTTGCAAAAAAAAGTTATTGTAAAAAAAAAATAATAATTTAGTATTTGATGATGTTTTAGATGTAAATAAATATGATTGTATGATGATCTTCCCATATAGGTTTTATTCACTTTCTTCCCAACTTTCTATCCCGACCTTCGTCATAACTAACGTCATAATCCGATAACGTCATAACGTTATAATCCGATAATGTTTTTTAAAAAAAAAGATTAAATTTTAATTGTTTAAAATTAATCTAGCGTTATAAAAAAAATACATAATAAAGCAAATGTTTTTTAATTATATTCGTTATAAAAAATATAAAAAAGCATTTTGTCAACTTATATTAATTATCTTTTTACGATATAAAAAAAAGGTAAAATAAAAAAAATTAAAGAATGTAAAAAAATAAAAGTCAAACAACAATTATTCGTCAAACCAATAGCTGTAAGTTTATTGTTTTCTTATTTAAAAATTAATGTTTTGTATTTTTTAAAAATGGATGTGTATTTTTTTTAGGTTGTTAAACCCTATGTGCCGGAAAATGTTTATAAAGTGCCTCAAAATTATGTCCCTCAAGTGGTCGAAATAAGACAACTTGAGAAAGCAGATGAGGAAGCATATGAAGAGGAATTGGAAATCTATGACGATATTCCAGAAATAGACGATGGTAAATTGAAAAAAAATTTTTAAATAATTTTTTTTGTTAAAAAATATATTAGTTCAAAATAATTTTTTTTAGAACAAGTTCGTATACTTGATCAAATAATGGTCAGAATTGATCGTCATTTAAACGACGGTATAATGAATAGAAATGAACGATACTTTTCACGCGTGGTTTGTATAGGTTGTTGTTTAAGCAAAGGAGAACAAAGCGAGCACAATCATTGTTGTGTAACAACCGTGTGCCCGTACATACAAGAATTATTTGAACGGTGCCGCGGTTGTTGTTATTGTATTTAAATATATTGTAAATAAATTGTATATATGTAAATTCATTTATCAAAATTCATTTATCAAAATGTCTTTTGATGCGACGGACGATTGTTTGTTATATTTATATCAACTTAATTTAGATTTAAAAAAAAGATTTACAGGGAACGCATTTAAATCAAGGTATTTGGATGGATAAAGTTCTTTTAGCTGAAGAAAGCGAATTGGATAATTGTAAAAGAGTATACGGTTTTTATATTAAAGATTTGAAATTGATAAAGACATATCAAATAGAGTTGATAGAAGTTCTTGAATTGCTATTTAAATGTCTTCGGCATCGCGTATTTTATCCTGACACGTGTTTTCTTAATTATAGTGAAATCATTGAACATTGTCTTGATGTGTTAAAAACATTTTATTATTATTTTACGTGTATAGATAAACTGTATAAAAAAGTAAACAATGTGAATAGTTTAAAAATAATAGTTCAACAATTGTGTTATTAATGTTTGGATTAGTTGTGTTATTAATGTTTGGATTAGTTGATGATTATATTTACAAAAAGATGTATTGGAATGTTATCATATTATAAAAAAGGAAAGAGACAATATGTTAAATGAAAAAATTTATTAATGTAAAATTTTGTTTTTTCTCATACAAACATTTTAACAAAATTTTTAAAGTTATTATTAATTAAATAAAAAAGTTCTTCGTTTGTAAAATTAAATGTTTTTTTACGTATTTCGTAGTCAATCAATAGAGCAATACGATGAAATTCTTTTAAAACTTTAAAATTATTGTTTCCATAACGATTTATAGCTATTTCCATAAAAATTCTATATTCTTTGCGGTTAAAGCTGATATAAGTATTGGTATCGTATAAATTATAATTTTGTCATTTTTTTTTTTTTGTTATGAATCTAAAAAAATAAAATTTATTTTGTTAAAACTTGTTTTACAAAATTATAAAAGTCTCGTTTAATTTCTTCTGTTTTTTCAATGTTTTTAAAATAGTTTGTTTGTTTTAAAACTTCTTCTTGTACCAATAATAATATATTGCCAAACGCTTTCAATGTTGATGGATCATTAATTTTTTCATGTTCCACATTTAAAAATTTTGTCATTATATCGGATTCTTCTCTGTTAAAAAATAAAAAGTTTTGATCGTCTCCATTAATTAGTTTCATTTTTTATATTCTAAAATAAAAAGTTAAATAAAATCATACATGTCATTTCTATCAGGTTTAAAATAAGGATTAATAACATATTCATGTTGTTTAAATAACCAATCTATACATTCCATATAAATATTAAAAAAAGATTTTATGACTAATTTATGTTGCTTAGTAACAGAAAAACAATTTATATAATAAGTATTTACAAAAAGCTTATACATATTATCAATAATCGATATTTGAACATGTAAATAATGTGATCTAATTAATATACGTCTGTCAATTAATTCAAAACAATCGTCTTCGTGTGATTTGTATACAGAATATTGTGATAAAATTTTTTGATTATTTTGAAAAAACAAATACATCAAATTGTTAATTTGTTTACTTAAATTTGGTATGACTATTAGTTGTAGTTTTTCAGAAGCTAACTTATTTTTACACAAATCTTTTAAAGTACATGTATCATTACGGTTTTTATATCTTAATTCTTCATTACACCTAATCCAAAACTTTTTTAATTTGTCTTCTTTTATTGAAAAAAATTTCTCTAAATCATGATGTATTCCAGCATGTCTAAGTAAATTTTTCTTAACATTCTAAATAAAATCATATTTATAAATATAACAAGGTTTAAAATGAGGATCATAAACAAATTTAAATTGTTCAATTAACCAATTTATACATTGCATATAAATATTAAAAAGAGATGACATAATTAATTTGTATTGCTTAGTTTTATAACGAGACATAAAATAAGTTTGTTAAAAAAATCGATATACATAATTAATTTCTGAACAAATAAATAATGTTTTTTATAAATATATTTCGCATTGTTAATATTGTTAATAATGCTATCAAAACAATGATCAGTATATATTTGATGATAGAATAATAATTTTTCGTTTCCATCAAAAAACGTATTCAATAAATCGTTAATTTGTTTTTGTAAATTTGGTATAACAGTGTTCAAAGTTTTTCGTAAGCTAATTTTCTTTTACATAAATCTTGTAATTACCATGTTTTAACATTTGTAACAAGATTGAAAACAAGATCATAGTTGTAATTCCATTCTATCAACTTGTTTTGCTTCATTGAATAAAATTTGCGTAATTCATTAAGTACTTTATTTAATTGTTCTTTTTTCATTGCTAAAAAAATATTCAAACTAAAAGATCGTAAAAAAATTTAAAAAAAAATTATTTTTTATTATAATAGTTCAAAAGTTCTTTTTGTTTTAAACTAATAACTTCAGGCGGATAATACGACGGAATATTACATTTTGCGTTTTCTGCCCAAAATGGATCTGCCACTTTAAAGTTTGGATAACTGTCTCGATTTTCCAGTTCTGCATACGATGGAGGATTTACACTTTCGTCGTATGATGGCGGTTTTTTAAATTTAACTATAAACTTTTTATAAATATCCTTTCTACCAATTTCATTTAACAAATTTAAAATAAGTTTAATTTTAGCGTCGTTAGTATTGTATTCATAGTGTTGATATACGAAATCTTTGAACTGTATATATTCCATTAAATCTAGTCCAACTTTAATTTTCTCTCTTATTCCGTACGGAATTTCTAAAAACACTTTTAACTTTTTTACATCAGACGTTGTGATGTAGTCAGCTAAATCTCTCATGATTGCACTGTTTATTTTTTTAATACTCTAATAAAAATATAACATTATATGAAAAAATATATAATATAAAAAATACATTATATAAAAGAAACGCGTATAATAAGTTTATTAATTATATGATTAATTAAATACAAAAAAAATACATAAGAAATTATATAAAAGAAACGTATATAATAAGTTTATTGTTTTTTATATAATGTCTTTTTAATTGATCATGTGTTGCAAAATTATCTGTTCTAATAGCTCGTTTATAAGCTTGAGCAGGTTTTTTAAAACATTCTTTTAACGGTTCGCTATAATTGGCTATTATTTTTGTGTTTTCAATATATTCGTTTTTAACTGTACATGTTGCAGTTTTCATGAACGGCCATTTTAAAGAATGATCTTTTGGAGACTGTATCAATTGAAAATAAATGCCTAATTTATCTTCTTGATTACTGTAGCCAAAAATTTTAAATCGGTATAAATAACCATCTGCAGTTTAAGAAGGTTGAGTATGATAAGATTCGTTAAATTGCAATCTTAAATCCATTTGGTCCAATTCTATAATTAAATTATTAGACATGAATTTGTCGTTGATAGCTTTCACTTCTTTTTCAAATGTGTTTTTATTCACAAATTCTTTCATTTCCAAGCTGATGTTGTTCAATATTTTTTCAAATGTGTTTTTATTCACAAACTCTTTCATTTCCAAGCCCATGTTGTCCATTCGTTTAGTTAAAGCGTTTATTTGTATGTTAACAGTTTCTAAACTGTTTAGAATGTTATTAGTAGTCATGTTTAAAAAAGTTAAACTTTGTTTTTGATCCATAATATCAATTTTTTGTTTCTCCATTACTTCTTTCCATTCATTTTCAAAACGTTGTAAACATTCGATAACGTGTTGATCATAGTAGTTTTTTTGAATTTGATTTCCACAAAATACACATAATTTAGTTCGATTTCTTTTTACGTGTTCCTCGTGATAAATTTCACATTCGTGTTCCCAAGTATCTGTCAATTTAATTTTTTTTCCACAGCTATAACAATCATAATCTTGTGGTGTGTTACATTTTAGTTGATGATTAATAGTAAAGGGTAACTTGCAATAATAACATAATTCTTTTTCCATAGCTTCAGCCATTTTTTTGTATAATTAGTAGCTAAAAAAAAGTATTAAATATAAAAAATTTTTTTAATATTATGGGTAATATTATGTAATATTACGGGTAAAATTATAGTCAAATAGGGTTAACATATTATAAAAAAACAATATGAAAAAAAAAAAATTATTATTAAAAGCAAAAAAAATACAAATTATTATAAAAAATTCTTTGATTGCAATGACAGCTGTTCAGTAATATATGTTACATTGTTATGAATATGAAATTGCCATTTCTATTGAATAGAAGTGACAATCTCATATTCATAACAATTGTAAACAAAAGTGATGTATTCCATTGTTTTTTTATACCTTTAGTTTGGCTGCCCTTAGAAAATAAATTTTTAAGGGCAGTCTAAACTAAAAAGACATTAAAAATAAAAGGTTCCATTCCATTGTTTTTTTTATTTTTTATACCTATAGTTTTGGCTGCTTTAAGAAAATAAATTTTTAATACACTCAAAACTAAAAGGACATTAAAAATAAAAAAATACAAAATAATTTTTAAAAAAGTTATATTGTTATATTGTCAATTTCCATAGGTTCCTCGTCTTTATCATCATTATTGTTATAATAATTGTCATCATTATTATAATAAACATCATTGTCATCGTTATAAACATCATCGTCATCATCAGTGTCATTGTTATAATCATCTTCATCATCGTCATCCATCATTTCATAGTCTTCTTTTTCATCAATTATGTCTATATTTTTTAAATTAAAAAGAGAGTTAGCATCTACGAATAAAGCCTCGTATGGCTTGACTTGTTCATTTTTCTGGTCATTTTCAGGTTTACCATATTTGTATATCGCTTTATTTACGTTAGCGTAAATTTCTTCCATTTTTTTAGTTAATCTAAAAAAATACAATATGTTATACAATATAAATAAACTAATATTCCATGGGTTCCAGAATACAGTTTTTAACTTTAATAATTAATTCGTTTAAATTGTTTATTAATTTAAAATTATTTTTTTGTTGTTCGTCAATCAACCATCTTTGCAATGTTTTTAATATAAATTGCGGATTAAATTTTTCTTCTGGATTAACTTGAAAAAATAGCGTAATTACTCGACATATTTTTAAATAACTTCTATTGTAATCGTTGTCAATGGCATCAATAACACAGTTATGCATATTCAAATAATTAGCAAATTGTTGTCAATAGGCTTCAAGATAGAATGACAAGATATTTGTTAATTCGTTTTCACTCGTTTTATTTTATATAATTAAATCTGTAAAAAAATTAAAAAAAATTGTTATCATATAAATATATACTTTTTTAACAACAAAAAAATATTAAAAAAATGCCTCGCACAAGATTTACACCTAGATCTAAAAAAACTGTAGATAACTATTTAAATAATCAAATTGATTTTGTACGTACTACTACAAACTCGCAACAAACGCAAACAGAAAATAGAGGAATACCAAGCAATTGTAAAAATATATTAGTATGTTTACAAAAAACTAAAAAAACATATAAAGATAACAAATCTAATCGTAAATTGGGACGCGTTGGTAAAAAAGTAAAACGTTGGAAAATATCAAACGAAGCTTATGTTAATCGAAAACACGAAAGAAATGCAGCGTTAAAAAAAAGAAAAAAGAAATAAACAATATATTTTATTATAATAAAAAAACTAATTAAATTTGTTGCTGTAAAATTATCAGTCTTTCTTGTATTTTTTTTTGTTAAAAAAACTATTTTTCTTGCTTTGCTTCTCTTGAGTTTGTATTTGCTCTTTTTCTAAAAAAAAAAATAAAAAAAAACAAAAAAAAAATTATTCTTTTTTGAGTTAAAAAAATAATTTTTTTAATAAATAAAGTACCTTTTTTGTTAAATTAACTTGAAAATCGGTTTTAAAACCGGTTGTTTGTATCTTACAAAAACATTTACGGTTGTTTGTATCTTACAAAAACAACCGGTTTTAAAACCGGTTGTTTGTATCTTACAAAAACAACCGGTTTTAAAACCGGTTGTTTGTATCTTACAAAAACAACCGGTTTTAAAACCGGTTGTTTTTGTAAGATACAAACAACCGGTTGTAAAAAAAAACAATAGAGTAAAAATAATAAGTAGGCCTACTAAGAAAAACGAAATAAGTTAGGTAAGGCAGGTTAAGTAAGGTCAGTGTCAGGTGACACATAATATTTTTTTTAAAAATATATAAGTTTTTTTTTTTCAAAAAAAAAAGTCAAAAAAAAAAAAGAGAAGGGGACACAGACGTAACAAACGAGCAAAAAGACATATTTTTATAAACAAAAAGTCAAAAGCTCATACACGTTTAAACAATATGATGGGAAGAGGTTTAAATAATATGTTCGTTAGATTAAATAATATGTTGGTTAGAAAATGGGGTGTACCTTCGTAAATAATTTATATTTTAATAATATATTTTTTAAGGTAAAAAATATCGTGGTGGAAACGTTTTTAGAAAATTAGGAGGAGGTATGGATCCAGTGGTCAGGCTATTTAATCGTTATATAAAGTTTAGAAATAAATATTTAGTTTGACAAGAATGTCATTATATGAAGGTTGTTTGTTTAAACAAAGTTATTATGAACATGCTAATAAAAGATATCACAGAAAAGAACATTGTATCAGTTGTTATACTAACGCATACGTTAATATTATTAAAGAAGATCTAGAGTTTTATAAATTATTACTTGAAGATATCGGTGAATATTCTTTAAATAGCATAAGAGCCGATGTAACAAGTTATGGCGATTATATATTAACTTTTAAATATTTTAATGAGTATCTATGTCAAATAATAATTGGAAATAAAAAAGAAGGACATACAGACATTTCTACTTTTTCAGGAGGATTTGTTATTGATTATAAAGTACGTTCTGGTTTATATACTATTAGTCATGTAAATATAGGCGATATATATTTATTGGTTATGAAATACCTATAATAAAATAATATATTTAATACTGTTGTTTTTTTTTTTATTTTTTTAAAAGGGTATATATAAAAGAATAAAAAAATGTTTATTTAAAAAAAATTTTAGTTTTAAAAAAATGGACGTAACTGCTTTTAAAGAATCTCTTCTACAATTTTATAATGTTAAAGATTTGGAAAATTTACAAACAAACGATAGTTTGAAAGATGTAAATGGTAATTTCAAGTTATTTTTTCGCTTGGACGGTAGCAATCAAATAAAAGTAACTCGTTCAAACGATATAGCTAACATTGATTTTATATTCGAAGTATTTGGTATGAGTGTTAAAAAAGTATTAAGTATGAAATATGATGATTTTGTATCAGTTATAAAGGATTCATTATCAATATGGTTGTTAGAAGAATGCGAATAAAAAAAAGGCGTACTCGTAAAGTTAAACGAAAACAACGTGCACGCGGTTTATCAGACTATGTTACACCTCAAAATGTAACTAATGTTTTAAAAGTGGGTTCATTATTATACAGTTTAAAAAAAGCATAGAAAGGGAAAAAATCATCTCCTGCTGTAACAACAAAAACAGTTGCAATTCAACCACCCGTTAATTTATGTAAACCAGCGGATAAAAGTTTTGAAGTATATTAAATAAAATTGATGTAAAAAAACATTCATTTTTTATATAAAATTAAAATACAATGTAAAATTTATTTTCTTTTCTTGTGTCTTGTTTTTTTTTATTAAATATTTTTTTTTTCCTTTACACACATCACATAGTAGTTTATTTGTTTTTATTTCGAATTTTGTTTGAGTTGGTTTATGTAGAAGCCAAACTTCATAGTTAAAAACGGTACTCGTACATTTTTTTAAATAATTTATCAATTTCGGATCTTGCAAATTGACGATATATAATAATCCGTTTCCAGCGCACGATTCGCAAATTTCTTCTATAACTTTTTCTCGAATTTTGCATAAAGCTGCTTTCTGTATACTTGTTGACATTTTATTATATTAAATTTTGAACAAAAAGACTTTTTATTTCTTTTTTTGTCATGACATCATCTGGAGGTACGTCAATAAAATTATTTATATCTTTTAATCTTCTGTAATCGAAAAAATATATATCGTTCATATTTTCGTAACGTTTTAAAGCAAGGTTTTCTTCGTTCATAACATCTCTAATAGCATTGATATCTTGAATAGATTTTTTATCCCATTGACATTCATTGTTTGTTCTTAATAATCTGGCATCGTTTAAAAAGCTTCTAATTTTGTTATTGATCATGACTTCATTTTTAAAAATGTCATTTTCTATAGGAATTTTCATTGTTTTCATTGTTACTTTATTGCGTACCAGACTCTTAGTTTTTCTGAAATAGAGATGAAGTTTCATGGCTTTTTCAAAAAGTTATTTAGCAGTAGCATCCAAGTGTTTAAATAATTTTCTTCTAACAAAGTGAAAAAATGGAAGCAAATTTATTTGAGCTAGTTCGGAAGCATGAAGAGACGAAACTTCATAGAATTGATAGTTCAATAATTTGCACAACAAAGGTAAATAAATTTGACCGTTAATTAAGATAGTTTGGTAACAAGGATATAAAATAAGCGGCAAAAGCTCCGCACAAACTACTGTTTTCCCTTTAAAAACAAGTTTTGTTATAAGAAAACAAAATAGTTTGTTGACCCGTCATTGAACTATATTTTAATATAAATTTTGTAAACCAATAAAATTCATGATTATCAGCTGTCCATTCGTAAGGAAAGTGATTGGTTTGTCGCATGTAAGAACTTATTTCAATTTCATTATAATTAATGTTTAGAGTGTTTATTTGTATGTTAGTTTGTATTTCTTCTACAGCTTCAAACAAATGTCTGTTGCCTCTTAAAAATGGTGGAATTTGTTTTAAACAGCTTTCAGTACCTAAACTGTCAAAACAAAAAAAATGATTACCGTCTAATTTGAGTAAAAGTCTCCAATGTTCTCCATTTTCTTTGCTAGTTTCGTTATTGTAAATAAAAAAAGAACCATTTTTTACCATTCGTTTAATAATGTTTACGTGTGTTTGGGTTTGACTCAATTCGTCAAAAGCGTAAACACCTATAAAATAATCTTTCAAAAAGGGTTCATTATTAAAATAACTAAACAAAGATTCGTTAGTACACATTTATTCTTCTTTTTCTAAACTAAAAAAACTTGAAATAAATAATGTTACAATAGCGTGTAAAATATTAACAAATAATGTTTTTTTATCGGTCTTTTATGATTCCTTCAATGTTTCTTTTAACAGATTTCTTTTTTAAAACACCATCTAGTTTTTTTATGATAGTTGAAGCGGTAGGTAATATTTTTGTTGTAAAAGTATCAATGAATCCGTCTGTTTGATCTCCTTCAAATGGAACAACAGGTTTAACATCTCTTTCGAGTAAGAAAACTTTAAGTTTAGATTTGTAATAATCAGCTATAACATTTTCGTCAAGATGATCTTTTTTCATAGTGTCAAATTTATTTAAATGAAATTGACATAGTTGTGGCTGGTCGAGTAAATTTTAAAATTTACTGTTTTTAAAACATTTTTCAATAGAATAAGAATTTAATGTAATTCTTTTTGAATTTAAAATATTTTCAAGAAAATCATTTGAAGATGCGTCTTTATAATGTTCCTCGTCTATAACTAGAGATGAAGGTGAAGAATTTCCAGATTTGTTTTCTTGAGATTGATACCTTTTGGCTATTTCATCTAATGCGCAAACAGCGCAATTGTTATGAATTTTTTTAATGATGCTGTCAACTCGATTCATTTTTTATTTTTTTTTTAAAATATTCAATTTTTTTTGATTTTATACACTTTTTATTAAATTTTATAAAATTAGACAATTTATTTGGATAAAAAATGATGTTATTTTTTTAGTTTTGGCTGTTGGATATTGAACACATTGTTAATCAGTATAAAAATAATCATGTTTGGGGTAGTAATTGTGTACGAGAGTTATGCTTACGTGAAATAAACGGCGATTGTTATTATCATGCTCAAGTGTGGCCGTGTGCTAATTTTGAATCAATTATTCAAAAATATCAAAATACTTTCAAATATTGTTTAAATTTTATACATGGTTTGAAATATTATCCATCAATGGAAGCAAACTCTGATATTATATTTTGCTCAGATGTGATCAATGTTTTAGAAAATTATTTAAAAAAATATCCTTTAAATGTAGTATTTTATAAAGGAGGCGAAATGGAAATCAAGATCTTAAAAAATTTTCAAAATGTTAAATATTTATTTAAACAAACTGAAATTTCCTAAAGTAGAATTAATGGATTATTTTTACGACGAATTTCCATGCAACAGTCATTTTAAAAACGAATTGTTTACAAAATATCATTTGGATCATTGTGCCAAATACGAAACTAAAATGTTATAAAATTATATAATAGATTTTATATACTATATTAAAGGTTGTAGCAAAAAAAGAGAAGAATATAAAGACTTGGTAAATTTAATACGAGAAAATAATCAATGTGAAGAACTAAACAAAACTAAATATATTTGTTTTGATAATGTATTTTTAGTTAATAAAACGTATTATACAGTTAATATAAAAAAATAAAAAAAATGATTTGTTTTTTTAAAAACATTCCTTTGCGGTTTATATAATACATATTAAAATGTTCAGCTTTATGAATAGGTTTATCGTTAACAATCTCTTGTTTAATAACATCGTAGAGTCGATTTTCTCGTCTAGTTAAAATTTTCGAAATGGTAAAATTTCTTTTAAAAAAATAAAACAAATCAGCATAAGGAAACATTTCGATAATTGATTTTTCATAAAAATTGCATTAATTAAACGATTTGTATATGTAGACTTTATCGTTCATAGTTTTTACTTTTTCAACTTTGAAATAGTTATAAATGGGCGACGGTGTATAAAGAGTATAAAATCCGTTATGAAATAATTTATCATTGTACGAAAAGACTAATCTTTGTAAACAAGGAAGGATACTCTTCCCGCAAAATTAAACTGTTACGCTTTAATAAATCATATTCGTATGAATGATTTTCGATTAAATAAGGAAACAAAAAATAATATTGTAATGATAATTTAATTTTATTTTTCCAAAAGGTGCATTTGTTGTCAATAGTGCTACGATAATATTTCTTGTATATTTTTATAAAATGATCAGTTTTGCGTTTCAACATTAAGTATCTCTGTGTAAAATTGCTATCTTCTGTGTACACATTTTGAAATTCTTTGTTTTTTTCTGTACATCTTAAAAAATCAGTGTTGAATAATTTACAAAAATTATACATGTCTGATTTCCATTTAGATCCTTGTTCATGAAATTGAAATAATTACGCGTAGTTTTTTCAAATAAATTTTGATGATTTTGATAATCTTTGATGATAAAACTAAAATACAAATCAATATATTCTTCTTCTGGTAAAAACAGTTGTAAATTCCATTTAGTTAAATATTCGTTTATAATAATTTCCCAATCTTCATAACTGTTTTTCAAATGATGAAATTCTTGTAACATAGGATGAAGTTTGTTGTCTGGATAAAACAACTTTATTGCTTTTTTAAAGATTGTTCAACCTGCTTGCTAGCCATTTTTTTTTTGAAATGATATATAGAAAATTTTGATTTGTATTTATATTTTTTTACTAATCTATATGACTTCATATTAAAACCTTATAAGGAAATAAAAAACATGTTTTTTTTATAATAACTGGTTTTTTTATTAAAATTCAAAATAGAAATACAGGTTTTTTAAAAAATAAAGAAAGTTTATTCGTCATCATTTTTTTCGTCTTTAATTTCGTGTTGTTTGATTTTTTATACTCTTTACTTTCTTGTGCAGCTAAATCTTGTGCAGCTCTTTTCATATTTTGATTAAAAGATCTTGTTTGCCCGCTTTTAAGTAAAGTGTTAATCATAACAGGTTCTACAGAAGATTGTCTATTGTATTCTGTATAATAAATTTCTTCGTCTTCTTTCAACATTCGTACGTTAAAAGTGCTAGTAGGTTGTGATTTTAATACTTTGTGTTTGCTATAAGCATAATTATATCCGCTATTTTGTATTTCTTCAATTTTTCCTAACATAGATTGTAAAAGTTTTTTATTTAATTTGCTTAGAGTTGTAATTAAAATAGCATTAAATGTAATTTCCCCTTCGCCAGTTTTGTTTTTGAATCGGTTGTCTTCTTTGTTTAATTTCATTTCCGCTCTATACAAATAATCATATGCATCTTCTGCAAGGGAACATTGTTTTCGAATAGATGCTGGTAACAATATAACTTCTTCTTTGCTTAGGTTGGAATAAACCAATTCTTTTTTTAAAAAATTAAATTGTGCTACGGGTTTTACGGGAACTTTAGAATATTGATTTGCTTTTAAATCTTTTTCGTTTGCCAAATCAATATGCCACAATGTAGCAGCTGCCATATCACCGTATTTTAAATAATTTTGCATAAGATTGCAATAATTAACTTGAATTTTGTTCTCCATTTTATTGTAATGTATTTTTAACTGTTGTAAAGTTGTTGAATGATTTTAAAATGAAAATTTTTTTTTGTTTATATATTCTATTTTAACAATAAAAAAACAAAAAACAAGATCAAAACAAGTTTATATAAAAAAATTGTCAACGTGTCATTTTAATTTTTTATGATATCATATTTTTACTTTAAAAGGTAATACAATAGAAAAAATGTTAATTGTTACTAAATATAGATTTTTATTGTGTTTGTTCTGTATAAAAGGGTCAAGTTTTTATTTCAGAATCACTTCAAAGCAAGATGAGTTTAGAAAGGTTTAATAGTGTTAATAAAATAGCAAATAATGAATATATTAGTTCATATACAAAAATGATTGAATTACAAGAAGAATGTTCAGAATTTATAAAAAAGGAAAATTATCTTACTCAAGAAATAATCAATTTATTAATTGAAATTGAAAAAGAGAAAAAACTTTGTTTTAGAAATCTAAATAAAGATTCGTCGATTCGTTATTATAAAATATCAAAATATTTATGGAAAAATCTGGAATCAGGAAAGTCAATTTCAAAAGAAGAAGAAGCAAATTATTTACCATTTACAGAATTAGAAATAAAAAAATTGGATAAAGACAAATTAGCCTATTTTATATGTCAAGAATGTCAGAAGATAAATCCCAGTTTGCACAATTGTTTTTGGTGTGAAGATAGAATGTGCTATTTATGTTTATTAAATCATTCACTACAAACAATGATAAAATTTGACACAAACATTTGTAAATTTAATTGTTAATTTGTAATATAATTATTTTTGTATTTGTTTTCAGATTAGTAAAAAAATGCCATATGATTTGAATGATTATTGCGATTTTATTGAATATTTGAATGATTGTTATGATAATTGTTTTAGATTTTAAAATGCTAAAATGTTTACAGATATGATGGAACGATATTTTCAATTTAACAAAGTGAACAAGTTTACTTTAATGGAAATGAAAAACAGAGCTCAGTTTTTTAGATTATGTCATAGAAATAATGTTATAGAAACATAAAACAATAGTTTGATTTTTATCAAAATGAACAGAAATATATGCCAACGTATGCTACAATTATTATTTTGGACAAGATAACAGAAAAATTTTCTGATGTTCAATTTATTGATTTTTATAATCGTTGGCATACTATTAATTCCAATCACTCATTATTTAATCAAACGTTATTTGAATATTGTTTTACGGATAATCTTGTTAGTTTTAATGATAAAATATTTGATGAAAAACATAAGTGTTGGTTGTCTATTGCAAATCAAAAAATGAATTTATTTTTAAACGTAAATTAAAATTTATTTTTTATGGTAATTTGTAATAAAATTATTTTTGTATTTTTTTCAGATTAGTAAAAAAAAAATAAACAAAAGTAAAGAATTACAAGAAGCTTTGGATCATTTAACAGATTTAACATTATATAAAATAAGAACAAGTAATTACAAAATGAATGATTCTTGTAGTTTATTGAATATAGATCAAGATGGTATTAAGATTGAAAGAGCTATTAAAAAAATCAAAGATGAAACAAATGTTAGAAAAGATTTGAAAAAAGAGTTTTACGACGTTCGTGATTATTTAGATTTATGTAAAACTATGAACGTTATGCTACAAAATAAATTATTTCATTATGAACGAATGTTGCAAAATAATGAACAATTTATAAAATGTTATTATTGTCAAATTTATTATTTAAAAAGTGATGTTTATTATTATCCTAACGACTTTTTTCATTGTTATTGTCCAACATGTAAACTATTATATGGTAGTTAATAAAATTAATTTTTTTTATAGATGAAAACAGTAAAAATAATAGATACTAAAGGTTGGTCTTCATATGCTACCAAAGGAAGTGCTGCTTTTAATTTACGTAGTACCGAAAAAAAAAATATTACCGTATCAACGTATATTAATTTCTACTGGTGTTTTCATATCACAAATGGATCGCGATCTTCAAGGTTGGATTACATACAAGTCTGGTTTAGCTATACATAACGGTATAACAGTTTTGAATTCACCTGGAATTATCGATTCTGATTATAGAGGCGAAATTCATGTTATACTTTAAAATTCGTCTATTGAAGCATATACTGTTAGTGTAGGACAATCTATTGCACAAATGACTTTTGTACCTATTTGTTTTGCAAAAAGAATTTCATGGACTGTAGATTAAAATAAAAATAGTCAAATGGAAGTACAATCCATGTTGTCTGATGAAGAAAGAAAGGATGGTTTTAATAAGGACTTTAATATTTTTTTATATAATTTTTTTTGTAATTATTTTTTAGATGTGTAATAAATTTATTAAAATGGTTAAGCAAGTTATTAATAATATAGAGAACGGTGAAAAAAATTTGATAAAAGATGTGGAAAATGTAAAACTAATTGAAAAAGACAACAATTGTAAATTTATTGTTTATAATGGTGATCAGTGTCAAAGTGATCAATGTAAAATTTGAATGGCCGAAAAAAGGAACTATATCATTATTGGAAGGGAATGACAATAAAACTGATTTCTGTTATCAAAAACAAGATGCAAGTGATAAACAAATAAAAATTAAAAAATCTAATTTAAATGAAGAAATAAAAGAAGAATTAAGAAATTTAGATGTTAGAGTTAGTATTCTTGAAGAACCAACTGGTTTACCTGACGGTCAAAAGATCTTTGTGATTAAAGATATAGTGAAACGAATGAATTTTAATTCGAATGGTTATTATTCATATTATTATTCTGCACCGTTTTTTTTTAAAAATTATAAAATGTCAATGAGAATTAATTTCAATGTTGAATTTAAATGATGAAATGATACATGGCGACTATATTAGTATATTTGTTGTTTTAATGTCTCACATTTATGATGCTGTTTTAAAATGGCTGTTTAGTAATAAAAAAGGAACTATATCATTATTGGGAGGGAAAAAATTTAAAAAATCGTTTATAATCAATGACAGTGTTTATTTTCAATGACCTTATAAAGATCAAGTGAATCCTGCTTTTGGATTTAGAAGTTTTATAAAAAAAAATGATCTTTTAAATTATATTGTAGAAAATTCTCTTTTTATTAAATGTAAAATTAATTAATTTTTTGTATTTGTTTTTGTAATCTTTTTTAGGTAACTAATAAAAAATGTTGTATAACATGATAGCAATATTAAAAGAAAAAGATGAAGATTTGGCTGATCAATGTGACAAGTTGGTCGATTTTTTAAAAGGAATACATAATGAATATTCTATTGAAGATATAAAAAAATTCAATTCTTCTGTTAGTGATAATTTGAATAGCGATAAACATAAATATATATAGGATAAAAGTACTCTTAATTTATATTTGAAAGTATGTGCAAAGTTGATTATCAAATGTAATAAATCTATTAATCGTTTACAAAATCAAATAAAAAAAGAAAAAGAATATCAAGAGGAAAGAAATGATTCGTTTATTGAATTCAAAAAAGATGCAGACGATTGGCCGTGTTGTGCTAAAAAACAAAAATTAGAAAATTATGTATACGAATTTCGATATCCGACAAAAACAGAACTAGTTAAAATACTAAAAAGAAAAATACGTCGCGAATTATTTTGTTTAGTTGATAAAATAGAGTTGATATTAATTTCTGATTCTTAATTATTTTGTAATATGTTTTTATTAAAATAATTTTTTTAGATGATAAAGATAATAAAAAATGTTAAAAAATCAATTCAAAGATGAACATATTGAAGAATTGCAACAATTACAACTATTTGCTGTTAGCGAAAGTTCAAATCGTGATCAATACAAATGTGTTAAAGAAGCTTTTAAAAAATTTGATAGAGATGTGGATATGATCAAGTTTGAACATAATGTATCTGTTGAAGGACTTCAATTTTTACATTTATATACCAAGATTGTATTAGATTTGTATCATCAGTATACAATTTGTATACAATTAACAAATTGTAAAGAATTACTTGAAAAAAAGATAAATGTAATGAATAGAATAGGAAAATTGTTAAGGGAGTTGTTACATTATGATTTCGAAAAATATCGTAATTTATTATCTTTGAAATAAATTTTTTTAGCTAATGAATGTTATTATTGTAATAATCTTTATTAATTTGAAATTAAAGAAAAACATGACAAAGATCTTCAAATATTTGAAAGATTTATACAAATTAATACTGGCATACAAATAAACACCGATGAGTATGTTGACGATTCAGAAATAAATTTAGAACATAAAAAAGCATACAAAAGTTTAATAGAAATTCTTTTAGAATCAAATATTCACGTAAAAAATTTCGATATCAAACTATAGCTAATTATTTTGTTACTAGTTTGAAGGAAGTATTTTGGACAGCTTAATCTTTATCTAGAGAGAAATGTAATAAAAAATACAAACTAATTTGATTCGGATAAAAACTATGAATGAACTTTGTAATAAAGGAATAATAATATCAGAAGATATAATTTAAAAATATAATTACTGTGTATGTACTGTGTACATATGTATGTACTGTGTACATATGTATGTACTGTGTACATAAAAGTTTTTTGAAATTTAAAAATAAATTAAAAATAATATGATAGAATGTTTAAATTTGTATACTTGTTGTCCTTATTGTGAATATAATAAAATATGTCAGTATTGTAAATATACATAAGTTAATATACACAACATAAAGTTAATTTTTTATAGATGATAACAGAAGCTAAACTAAGTAATATTTTGGAATTGTTAGAAATAGATGCCATTTCTATTCGTAATACATATTGTTTGCAATTTGTATCTATGGAGTACATGTTAAACGAATTATGCAAAAAAATGGATTGTGAATTTAAAGACAAATATAATTTGGCTTCATTGATATCAACAAATAAAAGACAAGTACCAATGGAAATATCTAGTTTTGTATTAATTTTAGTTTTATCTAAATTTAAAAAAGGTGAAATTCCAACTGATGAGTTTTTTGAATTTTATAATTTTTTTAAAAGTTATCATGACAAAGAAAAATTTATTTGCCTATTAAATGAAAAAATTGAAACTAGCACGAAATGGTATTATGATAAACGAAAGTTGACTGAATTAAAAATCAAAGACGTTATGAAAACTTTTGGAGATCGAAATAGTGTTGAATTTTCAGTTCCTGATTCACTTACTACGATGAATTTTACTTTATCAGATCTGTACAAAAAAGCTTTAGCATATAAAGTTTTATATTTGTGGAAAATGTAAAATTATTAAAAATGCTAATCAACTTGAAAAACTTAATGTTCCAATTCCAAAAAATTCTAAACTAAATGTTCCAATAGATTGAATAGATTTTTTTTATTTTCAATTTCCTCATAATTATGTAATTTTATTTTTGTTAAAAGTAATGTTGACAAATTTTCCAGATTATATAAAGACAAAGTTTTTTATACGTTTTATTTGTTTTTTGAAAATTGTAATAAGAATTTAATTATTGATCAAGTTAATTTAAAAGTGTATGATTATATAAACAAACTTTTTTATTATTAAAAAGATTATTTTTTTTAGATGGAATTTACAGAAATGATATTAAATTGTGTAATGGAATCTTTAAAAAAAATTTGTGATAAAGAAAATTGGACAGTGGCAAAATTACAAGCTAATTATTTAAGATATAACGCAGATTGTACTTTAGGAAACGTTTCTGAAATGGAAAATATTTTTGAAGAAACAAATAGCTTTATTAACAATTATCGTGTTGTTGTGTTAATGATTTTACAACATATAAGACGAAATTTTCATGTTTATTTAAATGTAGACTTTAACATGTTTTATCAATTTCATGAAAATATGAGCGAATCAATAAAAAAAATGGATTAAAGAAATACAAATGTATATTGATCTATGCATAAGTTTTAGATATTATTATGAAGAAGATTTGAACGAAGAAGATTTTTTATGATTTGTTATATTAATATAATTAATATTTTAGATAAAAAATATAAAATATGGATATGCGAAGAAAATATGTACAAGATAAATCATTTAAAAAAATATTAATTGAAAAACATTGTGAAGAAGTTACAAATGTATTATCGTTTACATTGAATGAAATGAGTAAAGAAATAGATTTGTTAATAAAAATAAAAAACGATAGAAAAAATCAACCAAAAAAAGTAATTTTTGGACTGACGAAGAACGAAATGATATCAATTATAATGATGTTTCATAAATTTATTATATTATATATGTAATTTTAATTTTTTTTGTATTCTTAATTTTTTTGTATTTGTTTTTTAGAAAAATAAAAAAAATGACTATCTGCTAAAGAAAAATTGGCTTTTCAATGGTTTGATGAAGGATTTTTTTATTACTGGTAGTGCTGGATGTGGTAAAAGTTATATACTTGATGCTATTGCTTCTAGCGATCAAATATTTAATAATATTGCAGTAACAGCTAGTACAGGAAAAGCGGCTCATCAAATTAAAGGTATGACTGCACAGTTTTGCAGGTATTGAAATAGGTACAAAATCTGTCGATTATTATTACAAACACATGCAAGTAGATGTTTTAGAAAGATAGAGAAACACACACGTTTTGATTATTGATGAAATTTCAATGCTTAACGCAGAAACCTTTGATTTATTACATAATTTAGCATGCAAAATAAATCAATGCAATGAAGAATTGTTTGGTGGGATACAAGTGTTATTACTTGCGGTGATTTCCGTCAACTGCCACCTGTATAAGGTGAATATGTTTTTAAGTCTGCATTATGGAAAAAATACATGTTTAATGTTATCGAACTTACTAAATCTTTTAGACAAGAAAATATTGAATTTTTTAACGCTTTAAACGAAATACGAATTACAAAAGTTTCTGATAAAACGGTCGATTTAATAATGACAAGACATTATGAAGTTGATCATAATATAAATTCAAATTTCATACGATTGTTTTTTACAAATATGGAAGTTGAATTTTATAACTTGCGTCAATTAATGAGTATTCCTTCTGATGAGCGACGGTTTCATTCTGAAGATGTTATTAAAAATTCAAAAGTAAATCCGTTGTTTCAAATACCTCTTAGTATAAACATTAAAATTGGTGCTCTAGTCATGTTAGTTAAAAATATAAACGTCGAAGAAGGTTTATGTAACGGTACAATTGGCGTTGTATCATTTATAGAAACAAATGGCGTTTGGGTTAATGTAAAAGGTAGAGAATTTAAAATCGAAAATGTGAGAGAAGACATTTTAGATTGTACTCATAGTATTGTTGCATCCAGAATCAGTTTACCTTTACAATTAGCATTTTTTTTAACCGTTCATAAAGCGCAAGGTTGCACCTTAAATAAAACTGTTTTGAATTTTAACAGTAAAATATTTATTAAATCGTTACCTTATGTCGCGTTTTCACGTGTTAAAGAATTAAATGATCTATATATAATTCATAATAATAAAAACGAATTGAGAAAAATATTAAAAAATATAACTAGTGATAAAGACGTTGACTTTTTTTATAAAAATTTAAATAAAAAAAATTTTGTAACATGTTAAAAAATGTATATTTTTTTAATATATATAAAACTTCCTTTTTTATTAGTTTATTTTTAAAAAAATGCATTTTAAAATTAAGAACATTGAAGAAAAATTAGATAACGAAAGTAATTATCGAGAAATATTATATTTTGTAAATGGCAACTATAAAGATGAAGATTTTATTGAAAAAATTAAATTAAACGATCAAATTCAAACACCTGAAGAAATTACTCATCACATTAATCAAAAAACACAAGATAGTTTTCTTATTGAAACAAAAAAGCGTTATCATTTGCTGATTTATTTCAAAAATTTTTAATTGGTTATAATATTGTAACACTTTGTGCTAAATCTACAAAAGATAGTTATTGTAAAATTACTAAAAGATGTTACAATTTGCCTGTATATAATATAAAACCACTAGAAGGATCAATAAGTTTACAATATATTAAAAGTAATAGCATTCATTCAGTTTTTAACATTTTGGAAAATGATAGCGGATGGAGAATAATTCGTTTATCTAGTTTTAAAGTAAAAACATTAAGCAATTTAACTGAAAATCAATGATGAAACTTAGAAATTATGAACTTGCTGGATATAAAAGAGTTTCTGAACTGAGTCCAGAAGAATTAATAAAGAGGCGAGAACGTGATCGTAAACGAAAGAAAAAAATTTCTGAGCTTAGTCCAGAAGAATTATTGAAGAGGCGAGAACGTGATCGTAAACGAAAGAAAAAAATTTCTGAGCTTAGTCCAGAAGAATTACTGAAGAGGCGAGAACGTGATCGTAAACGAAAAAAAAAATTTCTGAGCTTAGTCCAGAACAATTAATGAAGAGGCGAGAACGTGATCGTAAACGAAAGAAAAAAATTTCTGAGCCTAGTCCAGAAAATATATCAAAAATGGATAAAAAATATTATACTAAAAATAAAAATAAAATTCTTCATAAACGAGGCCGCGAGTATATAAGAGAAGAAAATCAAGATGAATGGTACGGAGAATGGTATCGTCCTCATTCTTTAACTCAATGAGACAAACATAAAAGTAGTTCGTTTAAAATATTATCTTACGATCAAAAAAGAAAAATGTTTTTAGATTATAGTATTTTGTTTAAAAATGGTTTGTGTTTTTATTCAGCATTTGTTATTTTATTATTAATAAGAAAGTGAAAAGTAAATACAATTAAAGAATGGAATACAAAAGTATTGGAAAAAAACGGACAAGATTTGAATTCTGAAGAAGATATAATGCAATTTCTTATCAAAGATCAAAACGATTCGTGGATACATGCATTAAGTCTCTTAAAAGAAAAAAGTAAAAAGTTATCATTTCTAGAACTCATTGATTTGTGTCACTCTTTTGCATACGAAAACACTTTTGATCGAATAAATATTAAAATTTTTTCAAAAAATAAAAAAAATAAAAACGTTCGTTTGCTACACCCTAAAATGATATCGCAATATAAAAGTGTACTATCCGAGCTATTAAAATAGGTATACGAGAGTGCAAATATAACCAAAGAAGATCAAAATCCTCAGAGAGAATTTTTAAACGAAGACGAAAGAAAACAAGCTAACGAACGTAAAACAACATTAAATGGAATAAAAATTTGCTTGTACGAAAAAAATCAGTCTTTTCACGCTGTTAGCATGCTTAATGAACGTTTTACTGTTATGTATAACAATAAACTTCTGTATCATTGTTCAGAGTGCGGTCTTAAATATTATAGTCAAATTCATAAACAGGAATGTAAAGGATTTTATGCAGCAGACAAATTTTCATATGAAAAAACTAGACATTTTTATGAACCTCAAAATCAATATATAAACATTTCTCAAAACGTTTTTCCTCTTTTTATTACATTTGACAGTAAAACAAGTGTTCAAACATCAAATTTAAAAGAAACAGAACACGTTGAACCCTTGTCAGATCTTTCGTACTATTGTCACGGCATTGTTATTCATTGTTTATCTGAAAATTTAGCTAGAAAATGTTTTGGTTTAAATGAAGGAAATAAAGTTATACCACAGTGGATATTTTATTATGAAAATACAATTGAAAGTTTGCAAGCGAATCCTTTAACATTACTACCTGCATGTTTTCAAGAAAATGTTTCTTTTCTACACAAAACACATAGACAAATATTGTGGCAAAAATTGGATGCAAATGACGAAAATGATGAAAAATATAAAAGCGAACTGAGAGTATATGATTTGTTAATTTTGGCTGACACTTTAGTTCGTTTTACCTACGAAAAATGTTTACCTCGTTTTCAAAACTTAAACCTTTCTGAACACGAAAAATGTCAAGTATGGCAAGAAGAAAATCGTTTGTGTACAATATGCAGATGTCCTGCAGACAAAATTCGTAAATCTGATGTACACAGTTATAAATTAACTACAATGTTAGAAACAGAAATAAATTTATTAAATCATAACGAAATTAGATTTTATAACGACAAACATGTTTAAGTTGTAAATCATATATTTAAACGAGTAAGCAAATTAGAATTGTTTATGCTTAAACCGTCAACGCAAAATTTTTTAATAACAAGCAAAGTAGAGAAAATTAAAAATAATTTGTTTTAAATATCTAGTTTATTTTATATTTGTTGCAGATAGTGAGAAAAATTTGACCGCACTCATATAACAAACGGGTTTTTAAGTGATTATGTAAGAATAAACTCGTTAGATCTTGTCGATCACATGAAATGTTTAAGTCAACTCATTATGAACGAGCAACAAATAAACATATGGTTTGAAAATGATCCTATAGAATTACTAGAAGATTCTTATTTTTTAATACGAATTATTCAAAAATGTATCAACGAAGTTAACGTGCATTAGAAATAAGAACGCAGAATGGGAATAAAAGATTCTATTACTTTTTTACATTTCATGTCTCGTTTAAATCATCCGTCTGCTCATTTATAGTTTCGTTGTATGTTGGAACCGTTAATTAGAGAATTTGAAAAAAAAAAGAACATTAAAAGAATTAATTCAAGATGATAAAGGTTTGTGTTAATGTTACGGTTTGTTATCATGTTTTGAAGATTACATGGTTATTGATCATGATCACTTTTCATGTACAGTTTACGGATTGGCGCACGATTATTGCAACAAAAACTTAGCACGTTATAGTAGTATATTAGCTTGTCCTATCTTTGCCCACAATGCTTCTTTTGATAATCGTATCATGATTGTTGAAGGTTTAAAAAAATATTAGATGTTCCTTTATATAGCTACGGAGAAGATACTGAAGACAAACCTTTCAACGCTTTTTTAAAATGTTGCAATATGGAAAATTTGTTTGTTATTTCTATATATTTAAACAAATTTAATATTATTTGCATTGGCGAACACATAAAAATTGTAGACACATTGAAAATTTTAAATTGTTCTTTGGATCAAGCGAGCAGTATGTTATCTAAAAAGGCACAAAATCAAATTATTGGCAGCATGCTACACTAGTTGTTACCTTTTTATCCCCATATTAACCAATTGGTAGACAACGAAGAATTTAAAAATTGTTTTATTTAAAACTTTGTTTCCTTATTAACAAATATCAGATAAACTTTTAAACATTGAATTTGAAAATATACCTTCTAATGAAATATTTGCTAAAAACGATTTAATGAAATCAAAAACAATATAAGACGAAATTAAAAAAATTCAAGATTCTTATGGAACTGTTAGCAAACTATAGAATTTTTAAATTAAAAAAACTTAAAATCTTTATTACACATTTATACAATTTTAGACACTGTGGTTTTGGGTTCTGTAATGATCGATTTTGACGAAAGAACATTTCAATTTACTCCTTTTCGAATGTTGCCTCGTTTAAGTGTTTTTAGTTTTTGTATTAAACTCAATTCATCTATGAGTCAATTTCAAATACAATATCCGCCCTCTAAAGAACACGAACGTATGAATGAAAAAAGTGTTAGAGGTGGCATGTCTTCCAAAGGTTCGCAAAGATATGCAATTGATACGGATTATTTCGAGAATAAAATCGAAGAACTTGGATAAAAAAGTAACATTAAAGGATGTTTATTTTTTTTAGACGAAAATGGACAATACGAAGGCGCATAACTTAAACCGTTACCATTTCAAAAGAAATATTCTTTTGATTTGGAATGTCAAACATTAGAACAAGTGATTGAAAAATATCATCATGTCAATCCTGACGGTTTTTCAACAAGTGCTTCATTGTCAAATCAAAATGGAACCTGAATATCAAGATAAAGTAGGAGGCTTTTCACCTATGGTCGAAAAAGATGTTATACCTTTGAAAAACTATTCGCCTTGTGAAATTGTAGCTAAAAGAATATTAAAAAAAACTATCGTAAATACAATCGAAAAAGATAAAACTGTCAAACTGCTAATGAAATTGAGTTCTCATGAAACCTGCAAATTTTTATATACTTTGATATGGTTGACAACGTGTTGCGGATGCGTCATTAAAAATTTTTTAAGTGTTACCTTTATGAAGATATCCTTTAGCTGAAGAAATGGTCAGAAAAAATATTAAAAACAGAAAAGATGCCGTGAAAAACGAAGACAAAGTAGTAGACGCTACAGCTAAATTGCACACTAAAGGTAATTATGGTTTCAAAAGTCAAAACACAGCATTCAAACAAACGTGTCCGTTTATTATTCACGAAGAAAACGCCTTTCAAAATTTGATAAAACATTTTCAAGACATTTGTCTTTTTTTGTTACAAGAAGGTCTTTCTGAAGAAAAAGTAAAATCTTTGTTTCCAATACATTTTCAAAATTTGTTGTACAAAAACGGTATATTTGTTAACATAGAACCTGAAAGATACAAAATGGACATGTTTGAAAAAAAATATGCATAGACAGTTATGTTACTGATCAATTTACATATGATGAGTATTATAAAGATTTTATATTTAATAAATTAATTGACGTAAAAACAAAAACTATAATGTTTAGCGGAAAACATAACGAAGAATTTCAAGACGTTTTTGAACTTTTAAAATCGGATAAAAACATGTACAAAGACGGTCTTTGTTTTGTTTTTGTGAGTAGCAAAAAAACTAATTTGGTAAACAAGCAAATGCGTTATGTCGCTTCAAAAATATTATCTTATGCCTAACTTATCGTTACTCGTTTTGCATGGGAATTTGGAGAAGTGTTAAGAAATCATAACGCAGAAAAACATTTGGTAGTTACAGACACAGATTCAGGTTGTTTATTACTAAAAAAACAGACGACAAGGAAGAAATTTTTCGTTCAAAAGTAGAAGAATAGATTTATTTTTTAAAAATTGGAAAACAATGGATGGATTATTCCAATTATCCTAAAACGCACGAATTTTATTCAAGTTTACATGCTAAAGAAAGTGATCATTTTCAAAACGAAGTTCCTCCCTCTTATATTGGACAGATTTTTGCTATGGCACATAAATGTTACAGCGCGCATATTATCAAAAAAATAAAAATTCAAGATAAAGGTCAAGACGAACACAAAACAGAGCAAAAGGATTACCCAATTATAAATTATGTTATACGCATTACATTACCGGATTTTATACGCAAAAATAATAGCCAAAAAAAAATTCAGAAATATACCTAATCAATTAGAAAACGAAATACAACCTTTTTTACAAAATAGATTACAGATTAGATTTAAATTTTAACAGCGTTACCATTAAGGAACACGTTATTCAATTTTTAAAAAAAATTACACTAAAAAGTTATGTATTTGATGACGATTTGTTTACTGAAATACGCGATTGTTATCGCTACCCGACGGGCATTTGTTTTTAAAAGTTACGTTCTAAATGTGTTTTAAATGTCTTTTAAACGTCTTTTAAGGTGGTAGGCCTATGAAAAACTTTTTTTAAGCATCAAAATAAAATTTACAATAAAACTAAGCATTTATTACCAATAATTATGAGACTAAACATAAAATCAAAAAAATATATAAAAAAGTGCCTCGCTTGCCTCAAAAATTTATTAAAAAGTGTGAAAAAAACGAAAACTTCAAAACACTATTTCTCAAAAGTGACAATAGATCAAAACACCAAATTTGGTATGGTAGTTCTATATATGTATAAAATTCATTTGTCATAGGATTTTTTAATCTGCCTTCCTGGTTCAGATTATATTGACTTTTAAACTTGAATATATATTTTTATGAAAAAACTTTGACAGATAAAACCACATTGTAGCGCCCAAAAAAAAGAAAATTTAAAAATCTTATGACATATGAATTCTACATGTATGAAGAACATATCCTGAAAATTTCAGCTTAACTGCTTAATTTAAACTGGAGATATCATGTTTTAAAATTAAAAAAAAAACTGAAAATCTCAAAATGAGAAAAATCAAATCAAAAACTAAAAATCAAAATTTATGTCTATAAACACTTCTTAAAAGCTACCAGAGCTATATGAATCTGTTTTTTCAGTATCTAAGTATCCCTTATAAAGAGATCTAAGTTTTTTTTTTGCTTTTTGCATATTGAAGTTGATTTACGACGGTTGTTTACAATTCGTTTTTGGTCCTTTAAAACCAGTTTTGGAATAGTCACTGATCCTAACAATCCGAAGTAACTTAAAACAGATTTTACCCCATCTCCACCATCATTATAATAAACTATTGCAGAGTTTATACAAAGTTCAAATGTTCTTCTATTTACAAAAATGTTTTTAGGACAACGAGTCCATAAAATTGAATGAAATGCTTCATTTGAATTTTGCGTTTGGCCATGTAAACATTTTCTTAGCAAATCGTCATCAGATAAATCTTTAAAAATAGGTTTTATTATATTATGAATAAAGATAGGTAAGTTAATTTTGTTAGTGTGTGTATTTGTACCTTTAAGTTTGTCTAGTTGCCACTTGCACCAGGAATATTCATTCCTAGGACACATAGAATGACGAATGTTATTATCACTGAAATTTGTGCTGTGCCACAAAACTGCTCCTACTGCTTTTTTCATTGCATAAATGTTGTCAGTGTTGTTTCTAATTGCAATACCATAATAATTCTGCATTGAGTTAATTGCACTATTAGTCAAATTTCCTTTTCCATGTAGGGGTTTCTCTGTTCTTTTATACTTCTGTACGATATTTCGCAAGCGTGTACCAAGTCGCTTCTGCACATGCCCAATGCACTCCAATTTTATTGGTTGAATATTATAATTTTTATATGGATTAGATTCTTTAACTTCTTTAAAAGATGAAGTATCACCATCCCCTAGGTATTCATGATAAATCAAATTGTACTTTTTAACTGATCGAGAAAAGATTTCCAATGCGCCAGCCGCCTCCATTGCACCAGATGACTTTGTATGGTTAATGTGACATATGTGATCTGCTTTCCATCTGTTGTAGGCTGGTGATCCTCTATGTTTTTTCCACATTGAACAACCTTTACAATGCTTAGAAAAAGCTTTAGTATCTATAATTTTGTTGTTGATGACAGCAGTTACAACACCATTTAGTGATGTAAAGCCCCGCTTTTGCCAAGAGCCATCAATTGTTACTCTTTGTTTTGTTGGAATACTTAATGTTTTGTCTTGAGCTTCTTCAGCTGCTTTTTTCATACTATTAAAAGCAGCTTTCTCATATGCTGTATAAATTTCATTGTCATTAAGGTTAGAGAATGGTGTTTTAGATAAAGAACACATGTTCATGCATTGAGAAAATGTTTCCATTGCAGTAAAACCTTTACCGATTTCACGAAAACCAATTACTGCTCTTGCATTTGCTTCAAAGATTTTAGGACCTTGACCATGGTTTTGTGTTTTACATTCTTTTGATGTATAAACAGATTTATACCATTCGCATGACTCACATAAAAGTTCTAAATTATGGGCAAATCCCTTTCTCTTCTTTCTGATATCACTAAGAGTTATTTTTTTATGGCCACATTCAGGACATACTAACAAAGGTTGAAATACACTTTTGAGTACAGAGAAATTTACGAATAAAAAGTAATCATCTTCTTGTTTTATTACTTCACTGATTGTATTGAGATTAGTTTGATTCATAATTAGCCTCTTTTTACTTATGCTAGATGTAACTTTTTCTGATGAAATATTTGAAAGACATTTTTTTGAGTATTTATTTACAGGAGGTTTCTTCTTTCTTTTTCGTGAAAAATTTTGCTTGCTGCTTTTTCCAGAAGACATTTATTACGATTATACACAAGTACAAATTGATTGATTTAAATTAAGAGTTGAAAAATTCATAAATAATGATTTTATACCACAGCTAATATAAACAGTTTAATATGGCAATTATTATAAGAAAATGTAACTTTAAAGCATGACCAAAAACACCGCAGATCTATATTATATTGGAAAAAGAAGCTTCACAAGATTTGTCATTTTGGCCATCTAATTTGGGTAAAATAAGGTCTTAATTTTTCGTTGCTATGACGTTGCTAAGGTAAACAAAAAAACTAGCTAACAAAATATGTTATTTAAAACACTTTAATAAATATAATAAAACTAATTTAATCAAACCTAAACAAGTCATATATCAGCAGATAGAGGATAAATTTTTACATAAATACAATATATTTCCTATTTTTTCAATTTTTGATCAAAAATCTCTATTTTTCATAGGCCTACCACCTTAAACATTAATGTTTAAAACGCGTTTAAAAGACATTTAAAATACATTCAAAATACATTTAGATCGTAATTTTTAAAAAACAAATGCCCGTCGGGTAAGATCCGACTCGAAAAGCTAATTTAAAAGCTAATTTACCCGATATCAAAAAATTTTGTAGCGATGAACATATACAAACGTAACTCGAAATTGAAAAAAATATTATAAAATTAACAGAACAATACAATTCAATGATTACGTTTAATCGTGAAGTTTTAATACCTTTATTATTTGATTTAAAAAAACTGTAAATTGTAATAAAAAATTTATCTTTTTTAAATTGTAAAAAAACATTTAAAAAAAAATTGAATTGTTTGATTAATAGTTATCTGTTAAACAACTTGAAAACAAATTAAAAGAAATTGGTTTTGAGAATTTTTATTTAATAGAAAATATTGACGGAGAAAAAAGCGATTATTATACTTCTAAATTAATATGTGTTAATCTTAACGGACAATTTCTCATTCCTGACTCTTTTTTAGAATGTTCAAACTGTTTTGTTGATTATATTAAAAAAATAAGTTTTGTTGGTTGTTTTAAAGACAGTTGTAATATATGTATTTCTCAATCACAATCTAAAAAAATACATTATAACTGTAATTGTTTTTTAGAAGAGTATTATAGTCATAAAAAAGAAAATTTGAGACTACACAAAGTCGAAGAAAATAAAAAATTAATCTACAACAACTTATTGTTGTTAAAATTATCAAGAGAAATAAATAGTGATTAAAACAGATATGGAAGATTTTTAAACGTTAAAGAAGGAGACCTTGAACTCATTGAAAACGATTACAATAAAACTATTATTCGATGTTTTGAAATGTTTAAAATAAGCGTATATCAATTGATATTAAAAGGAAGATTTTAAAAAATTATTATTAACATTATTTAATTTAAAAAAAAAAAATTTTTTTTTAAATATAAAATTTTTTGTTATAAAAAAGTTGTATTCATTTGTTTTTATTAATGATATAAAAAAATGGAAGAACAAGAAAAAAAAATTGTAACTAATCCCGTAGAAAACGAACCTCTTAAAAATGAAAAAAAAGATTCAAGAACGTTAACTGAAATTTTGAACGAAAAAGGTTTTCACAGTTTTTATATAAAAGGAAAAAATGAAGAACCGGAAATCAAAGACGATGTTCCACCGACGCAATTCAAGTTTAATATTTTTAAACCTTCAAAATATGTTTATCCTGAAAACACTATTATTACAGGTCCTATAAATAGCGGAAAGTCAACAATGGCACGCGAGCTTTTAAAATTTGATAAATATCCGGTTGCAGAGATGTTATTTGTTATTTAAATGAGAGAACCTAGCGAATCTCAACACAAAACGTGGCGCGATGTTATCAATTCTAATAAAAACAGTTTAGAAGCTTATAACATTATAACTGTTGACAGTGCTAAAAATTTAGATCCCGTTATACAACGCGCTATTAGTTTTTCTAAAAACAAATACGGTATTCAAAACAGCGATCATCGTTTGTTAAAAACTCTTTTGTTGTGTGACGAAATTAGTGCTTTTTGTCTCAAGAGTCAACAATATACTAGCGCATGTTCTAACGGATCGCATCACGGAGTAGGTACCATTACTGTATTTCATGCAGTACCTTCTAAATCGAGTCAAACTTAGAATAAATTGTTATCTCATTGCAAATGTATCGTTTCTTTTGACAACAACAGCGAAATTGAAAAAATATTTAAAAACGATTTTCCTTCTGCTGGCAAAAGGCATCACGTCATTAACGATTTACTTAACAAAGAAACTTCTAGTCAACACGGATATTTGGCATTATTTAAAAGAAATTGTTCTGTTGCCAGATTAAGAACTCAAATTACAAATCCCAAAGAACAAAAAGTGTTTATACCTGTTGACGCTCAAGGAAAATTAGATTTTGATTTCAACGAAATGAGCGTAAACAAAAAAATTGTTACTTTTCAATCCATTTTGTCAAGAAAAAGAGAAGGAAAACCAACAAACTAACGACGAAGAAGATAAAAACGATATAAATAGAGAAAAAGAAAATCAAATAAAAAAATATATATATATATAGCGAGAGCGAAATAGCTGCTTTAATGCTTGAAGATATTAAAAGAAGCAAGAGATATGGATTGTGCGAATCATCAGAAGAATTTTCAGATTCTGGAAACTAATCAAGCGAATCAGATTGATTGGGACAGCGAAGAACTGTTGCAACTTTTACAAAATGATTACGAAGCGTGCAATCTCAAAACATCAAAACGAGACAAAAATTAGCCGTTCGCAGTCACATTTTTATACCTAAAATGAACAAGCGTAAAGATATAGACGAAAACGTAATTAAAATATGGATCAAAGAATTTTCGACTCGATTTAACGCTGTCAAAATGTTAAAATGCAAACTTTTGTCTGATCACAAAAGATTACTAATCAAAAACGCTTTTCAAGATTACATATGTTTAGAAATTAAATTGTTTGTTAAAGAAATTTTAAATCCTTATCTCAAATTTAACGAAAATGGAAAAATTATTTTAAAAAAGAAAAAATGAAAGACAAAAACAAAACCATATCGGATTTCGTTTACAATAATTACAACGTTTTAAAAGAATATTTCAACTCTACTTGTTTTAAACTTTATCACGAAATTATAAATTGTTACTCTAATAAATTAATCTCATTTAACACGTTTCAACCTACAAAAACTGTTATTGATTTGTTAAGACAACAATTTGATATTGATTATTGTCAAAAAGAATTGTATTCTCAAAAAGATTTGTATTATTTTGAAATATGGATAGATATAAACCGTACAATTTTTCTTATTCCCCTTTGCTCGCTTTGCGAAAAGTTTTGGCGCAAAATGCTTACAACGGTAGGCTCTCTTGTCAAACCCCTATTCCGACGCTGTCCTCTAAGTCCGCGAAATGGCGAGTTATAAAGCTTTAAAGATTTTTTGGCGAAGTTACGGAGTTGAGTAAAACTTGTGTTTGAATAGAAGCACTTATTTAACAAAAGTTTAGAACTGGCAGGAAAAAATTACTTGTATAATAATACTTTTTATATAATCATAAGGAATAGAACGGAAAGTTAATCACCACGACGTAAAAATATTTTATTTATAGTCAACATTAAAAAAATTTTAACTTAAATTAAGTTAAAAATCTTTAAATTCATTAATATGTCAGTGTTAGGGAACCCTTGACTGAGATGTTTATACATAATAAATAACTTTAAACTTCACACTGTTAACAACATGTAAAGATTTTACATGTTTTTAATAGTGTAAAATTTAAAGTTACTGTTAAATTTAATCTTCCTTCCTAAATTTACAGTTAAATTTATTCAAACTTCCATATGTATGTTTGACTGAGACGGTTATATGGCCATTAACATTTAAATATTAAATAAAATATTTTTTAAAATTATCTAAAGTTAAAGGTTTAATTTATTCAGTCTTCTACTCCAAATTACTTATTTACTGTGTACTTTTCAGTAAACAAACTCTAATCAAACCTTATTTAAATTGATACTCTTTAACCAAGTTTTTTTGTAGCCAATTGGTCAATTCTTCTAAGTTTTTTAGAAAATGGCAACCGTGGAAGAAATAAGTAAATCTTTTTTTTTTTTTAATTTCTTTATTTACTTTTCTGTTATTAAATTTATTATATTTTATTATTAATATTAAGTTTGTTATTGTATTTATTTTTACTTTTTGTATTTATAATTAGAATTTATTATAATATTTATTTTAAGGCAATGAAGTGATTAATACCATATTTTCTGTGTTTGGCACTCTACAAAATGCAGAAGATTCAATTATTAAATATGAGATGCAAACATCCTCAAAATTTTCAACGTTTAAAAAAGATAAAACTTTTAGCGTAAAGGGTATAGATTTTTTAAATTTGTTTCTTAGTTTGCTTTATTATTAAAATATTCATTGTTATTTAAATGCATAAATAATATTTAGTTCATTTTTTAAGGGATTAAGGTTATTTTTGTTAGATCTTACTGTTACTGGTACCATGTAACCCAGTAAAACCTGCCTATTATCATGCTGTCTTGTAGGATATGCTTTTTTGAAGACAGCTGGTAGTCAGGTTTACCAAACTCTGTGCTAGCTCTCAAAGAGGTTGATTCCAAAACACCTGTAAAATATGATAGTACTAACAGTGTATTGAGTACTATCCATGCTATCCATGAGTCAAGTTCTTTTAAAAATCCAAAAATGAATAGTGTACCAAAAAGTATAATACATATCAGTAATCTTATAATTATTTTTTTTTTCAAATCCTTATTCTCGCAAAGTTCACTTAACCTTTGTGAAACTAGTTTAAGTTCGCTATCTTAGTGTTCATTGATATCTGTCTTTGATTTATTATAATTGTAATATTCACACGATTGGCCTAGGCATTTACATACTTAACAATTCACTAATTTGTTAGGTGACTTTGGTTTAAATCTAGGTTTGAATTTTCTGAGTATTCTTTTATATTCTTTCGTTTTGGAATGTTTTTTCTGACCAAGCTCTTTCACTTTATTCTTTTGCTAATATTGTTGTTGTTGGTGACTTGTTGTTGCTAGGCTATGCTGTATGAGAGTGAATCGCCCATATTTAATTTTGTTGCATTATTTTAATTTTCTGGGAAGATATATTGTTAATGTGTTGTAAAGGTACAGCAAGTAAATCGTCCAACATTTCCTATTTAAAGTTTTTTTGAATTCGACAATGGATATAAGCTATAGTTTATATCCACTGTCAAATTCAAAAAAACTCTTCATAGGAACTGTTGAAAAGGAAATGTTGTTTTTCTTAATTACAATTTACCTGCAATATATATATATATATATATATATATATATATATATATATATATATATATATATATATATTTTATATATATATATATATATATATATATATATATATATATATATATATATATATATATATATATATATATATATATATATATATATATATATATATATATTGCAGGTAAATTGTATTTAAGAAAAACAACATTTCCTTTTCAACATATATATATATATATGTATATATATATATATATATATATATATATATATATATATATATATATATATATATATATATATATATATATATATATCCTTATAGTGTAGTCGAAAGAGACTTTTATGGTAAAAAAAAAGTCTCTTTCGACTACAATTTTTTTACCTTGTCTCTTAAGCTGCATTTTATTGTTGTCGAAATGTCAAAGCAATTAAATTAATGCGGAAGTACATTAAATTTTATTGTTTTTTTTAAAAACCGCAATAATAATGACTAGAAAGTTTTTTTTAATTAGTTGTGTTTTTGTTTTTGTTTTATTAAAAAAACATTTTTAAAGCATGCGTAAGTGTTGCTACATCGATTATCTTATAGTCTGCTGCTACAAGGGAGTGTTGCTACATCGACTATCTTATAGCTTGACTCGCACCAGAGTACTGATACATCGACTTACAAATAATAATTGTGTTTGTTAATCTGTTAATTAGTACTGATATGGATATAATAACAGTAGCACTAAATATATTTTAAGCATTCTTAAATATTTGTACATTCGATATATATGTGTATATGTAAATACGTATATATCGAATACTACTATCTTTCTACTATCTATTACATCTACTAATTTATTGCTCTGTTCTTTTAAGAACATTGAGCACTCTATTTTATATAATGCATTTATAATTATATGTATATATATATATATATATATATATATATATATATATATATATATATATATATATATATATATATATATATATTTACATATATGTGTATATGTGTGTATATATATATATATATATATATATATATATATATATATATATATATATATATATATATATATATATATATATATATATATATATGTGTATATATACACATATATACACACACATATATATTTACATGCATATATATGTATACATGATTATAAGCTTACTGATTTATGAAAAATGAAAAAACATGAAATGACTAGAAAGTGTATGCGTCATAAATGTATTTATATTAAGATTTAATAATAATGTTAACGCTATATGACAAACTCTTGAAAAGATGCCTAACCCACCTTTTCGAAATTTCGCAGGTTATCACTTTAAACCACATTAAAAGTGGGTTAAAGTGGTTACCATGGAAATTTAAGAAATGTGAGAAATGAGTCTATTATATGTAGGGTTGGATTGGCATCAGCCTGCCAATGCATCTACCATTCAGCTAATGCATCGACTATTCAGCTAATGCATCGACTATTTACCGATGCATCGGCCTAGGTAACCATCGGCCAATCCCGATGGTTTTAAGAACAGTTTTTATTTTTTGTCTATAACGCAATTGTTAAAAAAATATAAACAATAGTTATTGCTGACCATTTAAGGATTCAGGTAGATAAGGTAAAATTTTTGCAAGTTTTCTTATTAAAAATATTTTTGTCTATTATTTTTGTCAATTACTAAAAAGATCGTAAATAATAGTTATTATTGAGCAATTAAATTAAGAATAAATTGAAGAAAAAGAAAAGAAATATTAAATTATTATTTAGTTGTATAACAGTCTCAAAGATGGAAGCCATTAAAAACATTAAATAAAATTCAACACAAAATTGAAGATATAAATAATAAACTAGAAGAAGAAATTTATATGAATTTGAAACATTATATTTTAAATAAAGTGTATCCGCCTGGTTACGATAAAGCACAAAAAAGACGACTGCGGCAAAAAGCTACTTCTTTTTTGATTGTAAAAGATTTTCTTTATCACAAGAGTAAGAGTTTACATACTAAATTAGGAAGAGTTATCATTAATGAAGACCAAAAAAAAAATATAATAAAGTCTATGCATGATGGAATTATCGGCGGATGTCACTTCGGTCAATCTGCAACAATAGCTAAAGTAACCAATCGGTATTGGTGGTCTTGTATAGCAGCAGACGTCAAAGATTTTGCATGTAAATGTGCGGCTTGTATCAACCTTATTAGTCCTCTTAAAAAAGACAAAAAAAGGAAAAAAGTATATTTGTGTAGCTACTGAATATCTTACGAAATATGCGGAAGTGAAACCTATTCGGGAAAAAAATGCTATTAGTGTTCATGCATTTTTGATGGAGCTTTTATTCAGATTTGGTGCTTCTAACAAAATTTTACACAACCAAGGTAAGGAATTTAAGAACCAGCTTGTCCACGATCTCTGTGAACAAATGAAAATAACAGTTGCTATGACATCTGCATACCATCCTCAAACTAATGGGTATATCTTTAAAAAACAGATAATTCTTTTTCAAGATGGCTGAATATTTTTATATAGTTATAATATTTTTAATATAGTTATATAAAATTACCGTTTTAAAATAAAATTTGAAAAATTTTATTTTAAAACCGTAATTGTTGTCATTACAACAACGTATACACACCATATCATATTAAACAAATTTTTTGCTATAATTATAAAACAAACTTTTATCTTATTGGATTTCCAGGTTGACGGAGCGATTTAATCAAACCTTGCTAAGACATTTGCTCAAGCTAATAAACAAAGAAAGTGACAATAGGGACCTATTTATTAATCCAGTTGTTATTGCTTATCGCATTAACATTCAAGCATCTGTAAAGTATTCGCCTTTCCAACTAATGTATGGAGTATAAGCTTGTCTTTCAATCGATATAGAAAAAGACATACGCGAGGCTTCTGTTGATGAAAACGATGATGTACCTCAACATATAATTACCCTTAAACAATCCCTACAAAATACACGAGAACAAGCGAAAGAAAAGATTGAAAAAGCGCAACAAAAGGTTAAGATCTAAAGCATTCAGCTGCAACCTATAAAGTCGGGCAAATGGTACTTAAACATAACCGTCGTGACACACGAATGGGTGACAAGCTTTCTGCGCGGTTTACAGGTCCTTTTAAAATCATAGACGAGTTAGGTAAAGGAGTTTACAGACTTCAACTTGGAGAAAAAATTATTAAACAAGTTGTTAATGATAGCAATTTAAAACTTTGGTTTCCACCTACATTAATTACTTCACTAACTTCTGTTTTATTGGAAGATGTTCATTTGAAACAAGCGATAACTTCAATAGAAATTATAGATTTAGAAGATCCACTTCCACCAATTGCATGGTGGATACAGGAACTGAATCTAAAACAAGAAGATAAAGAAATTTTGGAGTCTAATGAATGGCTAAATGACCGCATTATCGACGCTGTTAATACTATCGTTAGCCTTAATTTGGCGAATGAAGAACCATGTCAGTCAACACTACTTTCTCAAGGGATAGAGGGGTTTAAAGCTTTGAGTTATGACTCAATTAAAATTTTGCATGATTTAAATCACTGGGTATGCACAGCATGTTTTGATGGATATGCACAGTATAATTTGATGGTCATATAACTTTCAATACGGTTTCCATTTGCAATCTATTTATTTTGAAAATGTAATATATTTATGACGTATATATTATTCAATCATACTGTCTTTTTATTTTTTTCCCACAAGTTAAATAAGTTAAATAAATATACATTTATTTAATGAAGTTAAATAAATTTACGTTAAAATTAATTTAAATTTACATTTATTTATAATATTGTTGTTTTTGGTGACTTTAATGCTAGGCTTTAATGTCTGTGCCGGCTTTAAAAAAAGAGCAAAAATCAAACTTATAATTAGTATATTAGAATAAATTAAATATTGACACTTTAATGTTTTTTTAGATTTTGAGTTGAAAAACCACAAAATACTTTTTGAAGATAAAAAGAATAAATTTCGCCCTAGTCAGCAAATTATGTTTAGTGGAGTTCCGTTTATAATTGTTGGTTCAAAACATCTTGATTGTACTCATGGAGTCAATCATACTATATCGCGGAAAATGAGAAATCAAGCAGAAAAACTGAAGGCAAAAGTAATTTATTTTGACCACTTTTAAAAATTTGATGTGAGTAAAATATGTCCTATTAATCGATACAAAAACAACTAAACAAAAACAATGGATTAGAATCTTATCTTGATAAATATATAATTTTTAAAAATGTTTTTATGTGTGTGAACTTTCATTTAGGATACTGTTAATAGTGCCACAATGTATGCTAAAAGTCGTTTTTTGTCCCAAGATACAAAGAAAATGAATTGCCCTGCAAAAATTACAATAAGAGATGTGGTTTATTTTCCAGATTTTAAAGTACAATACAATTTCTGTGATTTTTCTTAGATTATGCTTTATTATAAAATAGCGGTAACAGACTTAAGTTAAATTTTTTGTAAAAATTAGACTATTTAATGGAATAGATTAATAGATTAATTTTAAATTTAGGCAGAAGCTAACACTGAACGCCGAAAGCGTACTGTCGCTGAAAAACTGAAGGAGGACTGGAGCAACAAAAAAGAAACATTTAATTTTGATAGAAAAATTGTTGTTAATTTTCCCTTAGAAGACGAACACAAAGGTCATTTAGTTGGAAAAGTAATTTTTTTTTTTTTCTGAAATTTTAAACAAAATCTTTAAAAAGTCAAATATGGTTACCAACCCTCAGATTTAGTTTCAGCACTCTGCAATGCTGAACTATCTGCTGATCTGACTTCAACCTCTTTTGTTGACTTTGTTTCTATATTATTGTATTTTGTGCCTTCTAGAAGACCACCAAAAATAGTTTAATGTTAATAATATATTGTGACCTTCTTTTTCTTAAATCTGAAAGTAAAAAAAAAAAAAAAAACATAATATAAAATGAAACCATTAAAGTTAACCAAACACATTCAAAAATTTTTTTAGAGGGCTGGTTTGTCACTACAAGTTGATTCTAAAATTATTTCCAAAATTGATCAATTAGTTGGAGAAGGGATCCGAAATCCACGTGAAATGCAAAGATCTATTCGTGTATATGTAAAAGACGAACTATTTAGAAGACTAGAATTACCACCAACATCATCTAGAAGATACTACCCAAAAATTCAAGATATACGAAATCATATGTATAAAGCTGCTACAAAGTTGAAATTTTCTAAACTGGATCAAGAAAATCTCCAGCAAAAGGTTGAAGAATGGAGAAATAAATACCCAAGAGATAAGTTTTATTATCGTGGTTACGGAGAAGTTACAGACCATAGCAAAGAATTAGGAGTTTCAGAAAAATTTAACAGAGAAAATGAAGAAGATATTTTTGTAAGTGAAAGTTGTATTGGCATATTATGATTATTTTGAGTATAATGAAAGGAAAAAATGATACTATAAAAAAAATAATTTAATAAATCAAATGCATTTTTATACTTATTTTTATCTTTTAGAGAAATGTTCTTAATATGTTTAATATATCTAGAAATGTATCCCTGGCAATACTTTTGATGTGATAAATTTTTATATAAATTTTAGTAAGCTTTAGAGATTATTTTTTATTTTAGTTTTATATTTAGTCTAACGTACTTTCTACAAAACAAAAACTTCTTTTTATTCACCAGACAATAAGTCAAAAAAAACTTCTTTATAAATATGGCAATCATATATGCCTACTAGATGCCACTTATAAATCTACTAGATATTCAATCCCGTTGTTCTTTGTTGTTGTAAAAACAAACAGTAACTATCAGGTAGTAGCGTCCTTTGCAGTGCAAGATGAAACTACTGATACAATAACAGAAGCACTAAAAAAATTAAGTCAGTGGAATCCAGAATGGAACCCTAAGTGTTTTATGACTGATAACTGTGAGGCAGAAATTTTATCAATCGAAAATGTTTTTAAAGGTTGGTTTGTTATATTTAATTATAATTTCTTTTTGTTGTTATAGCTTCTTTGTTCATGCGTATACATAGGTAAGGTATATTTATGGTAAATTATTATCCTGTGTAATTAGAGTTGCTGCCCTAACTGATGTTCTGAAAGTGTTTGATAATTTTTTGTGAAAATGGTTGATTATTTTTAGTAATAGATGAAGTTGTTATATATACAGGGGTGTGTCCTTTGGTCATTTCATGGTGTCCCTGCAGCTGAAATATTTTTCTTACTTGAGTTGTCTGCAATGACAACTCAAGTAAGAAAAATATTTCAACTAGTAGGCCGGTAATATCTAAAAATGTATTAATGCGCCATAGTGTATTTATTTTTAAACGTAGTGTATGACTAAATTATATACTTTTTGAAGGTTTCTTTTAAATAATTGCAAGGAATGAAATCTTATATTAATAATAAACATTTTTTTGTAAGTAACAAACTGCCTGGTTGTCCTGCTGGGCTACCAAGAGAAATTTTATTTGAAATTTAAGTCACCATTTTAGAAAACAAGTTTTCCTGTGCCACCGGATGACTATCAGGGTACACCCCTTATAATAGAAAAGTGTTTACACCTCTAATATACCAAATTACATTAGGAGTGTAATCCCATAAATGTAGCAAAGATTTGTCTATGCTAAGTATATATATGATAATAGAAATAATTTTTAATTAACTGATTATGTCAAAAAAATGTAATTTCTATAGTTGGTGAATGTCATTCATCGAACCCTCTAGTGCCTTTATCAGTTATTCAAGCGGATATCATAAAAGCTGATGTAGTACATATGTTGTGGGATATAGATTTGCAGAATAATAAATGTAGTGAAAAAAATGGGTTCATTAGTGTTAGAGCTATTTTAGAGTTAAGAAATTGTAAAAAAATAATATTAACCTTAAAGTACCCTGGATTTTAGGATTATTGGTGCCTAATTTTCTCTAAATTAAAGACATAAGTTACATATGAAATAAATTTATATTTGAGCATAATGATTGTTTTTAAAATTGCTTTGTTATTCTCTGTGATTTTCACCGTAAGCAAGCATGGGAAAGATGGTTGTCTGCTAATGCAAATGGAATGAGATCAGTCAAGCACACTGCTCTTTGTTTACTTAGACGAATAGCTGCTTCTGAAACACAGGAAGAATATGACATTGCTATACAAGCTCTACACAAGGATCCAATATGGATCTCTACAAATAGCATTAAATTTAAAAGTTACATAGAAAACACATGGTTGCCTGAGAAAAAGGTAGGATCTTGTTGCTTACAAGTTTTATGCAATATAACCATTTATTATCCTATTATGTATCCTATTATGTTTATGAATGGACGTAATACTGGCTTTTTTCCTTTATGTAGCGTTGGGTCAAAGCATTCAGAAGTGGAATATTAGAGACAGTTGTAAATACAAACAACGGTGTTGAGCGAAAAAACAGAGATTTCAAACATGAGTTTTTAAATCAGTATAAGGATAACTCGTTAAGTGGAATGGTGACAGTTCTTGTTGATCAATTTATTCCTGAGACATACAGCAGGTAAACTTTTTACAAAAGCAACTATACTGAAAAGCAATTATACTTTCATTATACTGAAATGGCAATGCAAACATTCGTTGTTAATTGATAATATAGACATATTGTCAAATTTATTAGAATAATAAAATTTATGTCAGACATACTGTCAAATTTATTAGAATAATAAAAAGGGATTTTATTAGTTTCTATGTATATGCAGTTTTTTAATAGACCTTTCTATTCTTATTAAAGTTTTTATAAATTTTAATAATTATTGTCTTGAGAATAATCTTAGCAAATAATTTATTATTATTCATTCTTTAAGGTATGTGGAAGCTAATATTCGTCGCTGCTCAGACTACAGACTCTACAATAGCAACCTTCCAAAATGGCTTTGTAATAAACCTGAGAATTTCACAAGACATTGTATAGAAAAATTTGGTCTTGTGAAGGACTGCAATAACCTAAAAATTACATTCCATGAAAATTCTAAGAATAAGCAAATGTATGAGGTAAAAAGCTTCACAAGTGCAAAAAGTTATATTGTCACTATTGGAGGTCAAGACACTAAGTTCCCTGATTGCCAATGCATAGAATGGAAGAAAACATTGATGCCATGCAAACATATGGTAGCAATCTTTCAACATTGCGATGGAGTTAGTTGGGATTTATTGCCAGATAGTTACCGATTTTCTCCATACTTTTGTTTGGATAATTCAGTCATTTATGGTAATGAATCTTGTCATGAAGAAGAATCTAATATATGTTTTGAAGACAACTTATCTGAGACACAAGGTCATGTTATTTTGGAAAATGTGCAGAATAAAATATACCCTAAGCAAACAAATGCATCATCATGTAGAGATATCCTTTCTCAAATAAAAACATTAAGTTACTTAGTTTATGATGAGATTGTGGTTAAATCCTTAAAATTTAAACTTCAAGAAATCCTAAATGAGCTTCAAACACTTGTCCCTAAACACGACAACATCCCATTAGAAAGGAATGAAGTTACTAAGAAAAAAAGGTGTGCATGTGCAATTTCAGATAAATTACCTAAACCAAAAATTTTGAAAACAAAATTTACCGGCAGAATTGGAATTTCGACAGAAAAAAGAAGAATTGCATCTAGTATAAAAATTTTAGAAGAAAAAAAGGAGAAACAAGATATAATTGAAGAATATGCACCTTTAGACGATTTTTTTTACAATATTCCTATTGAACCAATGTGATTTGTCTATTTTTTAATCAAACCAAACACTTGAGGCCCGAAAACCCTAACAAATATTAGAATCACTGGTTTGGATCTTTCAATAGTCCAATCACACTTCAGATTTATGGTGACAAGAAGAGAATAAGCTCAAAATCAAAAAAATTTTAAGAAGGACAAACAGTTATTAATAATTCTTTTAAATGAAGATTGTAAACATTTTAAATTTATTTAAAAAAAGTTTGATTTGAAGTTAGAGTTAAAAGTTTAACTTTTTAGTGAGACTGCTTAGAGAAAAAACAGTTGATAACAACAATTGTTAGTCAATAGTATCACTTTTAGTTAATTGGTTTTTTTAGTTTGGCTTTTTTTTAGAAATATTTCAGGTCTTTATTTTAAAAAAGTTTTTTTTAAAGTTTAGATGAAGCGTTTGAGAGGATCTGTCAGTATTTTTATTATTAGTTTTTTAAAATAAATTAAATTACTTCTTTACTTTAGACTCAATGGAACCTGGGGTATGAGTCTTATTACATTGTATTATTCCTAATATAAGTAGGAGTCCAATATTGTCTAGTTAAGGTTTAACATTATTTCTGTTGATTTTCTTTAAAAGCCTATTTTTTATGTCATATTGTTAAAAACCAAGAAATATTTTTATATTTCAAGGTTTTTAACAACATTTTTTGTATATCAATTAATAGTTAATTATATAAATAATATAGTTATATAAATAAGTAAACTTTTACATGTATGAATAACAAAATATGTTTTTTAATATTTTCTTTCTTTTTTCTTTTTTTTTCTTTAGTGTCTAGCTTTTGTTTAAATTTGGTTGAACCTACTGTTGAGATATGGTTTTAATTTGGTAAATTTTAATGATTTGAAATTTACTGTATTGATCATTAGCCAATAGTTTAAAAAGTAAACTGAGTTCATCATAATTAAGGTAAAAAAAATTTGTTTTGTGGCAATATATCTATTTTTGATGTTAATAATAAAAATTTTTAATAAACTTACGTTAATAATGATACGTTCATATTATTTTAATCATTTAATCAATATTTAAATTGATAATAATCGGTAGAGTACCTGTGTTCAGTTTTCTGCAAAAAAATCAGTGAATAATGAGTGAAATTGGGTTGAATTTTGATAATTATAATGAGTGAAGTTTACTTGAATTTTGAAAATAATAATCAGCGAAATCGGGTGGAATTTTGAAAAAGTCACGGAGTAATCGAGGAAATGGCTGTGTAGCTAACTCACATTACATATGTCAAATGTATATAATATATTTTTAATTTAAACATTTTTAAAGTAAACAATTTCCCGGCAAATTTTTTGTTTTATTTTCCCTGCAAATTTTTCGCATGACGCTTCGAACAATTGCTAAATATAATTTCGCCATTAAAAGGCAAAATATTCAAAGTACGTAATAAACATTATTTTAACATAACCAAATAACCAAACTATAAAACTTTTATATACTAAATATTTTATTTTATTATAAGTATTTGATTTTATAATTAAGCAAAATATAATAAAAAGTAAAGCCAACTTATTAAATGGTACTCTCCTTGTGGCGGTGCGCTGTGACAAGACCATTAGGATTTTTTAGAGCATCTTGATAAAAAAAAATTAAAAATAAACTCCGTAGCAAATCCATCGCGAAATCTTTAAAGCGTTATAACTCGCCATTTCGCGGACTTTAAGGACAGCGTCGGAATAAGGGTTTGACAAGAGAGCCTACCGCTTACAACACTGACGTCTACAAAAAACTAGGTTGGAAATGGAAAAAGAAACTGAAGAAAAAGAAACAGAAACTGCTACACAAAATTCTGACATGCCAGAAACAACAATGAAATCTGACATTTCTCATTTGACCGAAAGATACGATTTACCCTCTTCCCTTATCTATGCTGATCCGATAAATGCAGAAGCGCAAATCGAACGCGAATTACGCTTTCAACAAGAATTAAATAATTTATTACCTATCGAAACACAACTGAACGGTGATTTGACAAAATCGCTGTATAACTATCAAGAAAAATGGAAAACTTATCTCAACGTAGGAGGTGATGCTTACGCTTTTAGCAAGTTAATCGGACAAAACAAATACAACGAATTTAACGCTCAAGTCGATCAAAGAACTATTCGCGAAACTTTAAGAACCATGAGAAACATAAAAAAATATGTTCCTCAAGAAGAAATTAATTCTCTTAATCCTATGCCACCTAATTCTGTACAATCAAGTTTAAATAACTTGTCACAAAAAACTACTTTAAATACTGGTCAACCGATTAACAAAAAAGTTTATCTTTTAACTCCTCTTAATCGATTTTTAACTTTTTACGAAAAACCAAACAAAGCAGAAGTAACTAAACTCATGGCAAATTTATTAGACATGTGTAAAAATAGAGGTGAAGAAGCGACATTGAACAATTTAAAAATATACATTCAATTTATGAATAACGTAGTAGACGTTGAAGTATCTTTACTAGCATTAATAACAACGTTAACGCAACTTTTTACGAAATCATAAATGATCCTGAACATTATTCTTATTACGCTAACGAATTTCTAACTTTACTTGCTTTACCTTAGAGGTGCCCATTAGGCAGTTTAAGAATGGTTGCAGATTATTATCAAATTAAAAATCTTACTTTTGCTAAATTGTGGAATTATTTAAAAAAATATAAAATACCTTTTAGACACGAAAACAAATTGACGGCAGAAAGCACATATCAGGAAACCTTTTCAAGTCGTCTTTCCACTGTCATGACTTCAGCCTTTTTTGAAAGCGATTCTTTAGTAGACAAAAGTTTTTCAGACAATATTGCTTTTGATTTTTTATCTGAAACAAAAAAAGTTGTCAACTCGTGATTAATACAATACACAGAACAATTTAAAGGTTACAACTATAACATTTTAACCGATTACATCAAATCTAACAGCGTTTACATGCTCGACAAAAATATTTATAATTTAATGATTAACAATTACAACGAAAACGCGATGCAAAGTATATCGATCGGTGAACACATTTGTTTTTCGCAAATCCACCTTCTTTACCATATAGAGATGTAGACGACAAAGTAAAATTACAAGACAACGTCGTAGCCGCTTGCATACAAGCAAACATGCAAGATTTTTTAGAACAAGTAAAAAGCAATTCGAATCAATTTTATAATACAGAAATCAATGTTAAACAAAAACATTCATCGAAATGATGATGATAATGGGTTCTTTATACAGTTCTCAATTCTTTCGATTGAATATACGGCATATACAAAATGTTTTGAAATTTAATCTAATAAATCTGACGAAATTAAAAATTTTGCATCCATTTTAAAATCAATCACTTCATTAAAGACAAATAATATGTTTGTGCATCCAATAGTTGATATCAACCTTTCTCCTGTAAAGAAATCATTTTTTTCAAAAAAGTCTGTGTTACCTCATCCCGAATCTTTAGTTAATACACCTCAATCTAGTTATAAAGATAAACCTTGGTTAGAATCTGCTCCAAAAGAAGACTCTTGGTTATATAAAGTAGAAAAACCTGTCGGCGCTACCGCTTTACCTACTTAAGGAAAACCTGTCGATGCTACCGCTTTACCTACTTTAGCTATGGCAAATACTAGTAAAGAAATAAAACCTAAACGTTTGTTAGAAAAAAAATATTCGACAAGAAAAAAAGGTAAAGATCTTTAAAAAAAAATGGAAGACGCATTGAGAGATAAATTAGATCGTCTTATCAAAATTTAACTTGACGATTTATCCAGTCGATTATTTGGGTTGACCAACTTGTCAAAAATTGAAAAAATAATGTCACAATTTAACACTTTAAAAAAAATTGTCAGCAATTTGAAATTTTATGAAAAAGTTAAAACAATTTTAGAAAATTCAGTTTTTGCTAAATGAGACGGTATGATTACTGCTTGATCGCATCAAACACTTCTTTTTAAAAAAACCGGTAACGCGAACGTTAAAAAACAAGCGCCGAGAAAACCATACGTTTACGAAACGCATCGGTTTTCATACGAAAAACCTCATCAATATTTTCAAGCCGACATGGCAGACATGGAGAGTTTTAATTTTAATCCTGGTTGTCGTCCTGATTATTGTTTAGTCGTAGTTGACGGTGTTTCGGGTAAAGTGTATTTGAGAGTAATGAAAAAAAAGACTGCAGAAAAAACAGTCAGCAGTTTTAGACACATTTTGAAAGACATTTAACGAGACGACGACAAAATTTTTATATATTTGCAAACAGACGAAGGTACAGAATTTTTTAATTCAAAAATGAAAGAATGGTGCGAATACGAAAACGTGCATCACTTTCATTCTAAAAATTACGGTAAAGCCTATTTAGCTGAAAAAGAAAAAGAAGAAAAAACATCGAGCGGTATAAGTCCCGAAAATTTGGATGCCGATGACAATAAAGGTAAAGCTCTGCGTATGATTGATCAATACGTAAGCAACAAAAAACGCAAACATGACTTTACATCCAACATGTTGCGTCGCGTAGAAAAAGAATACAAAAATCAAAAATTAAAAATAATAAAACCTTTATCTGTTGGAACAGAATGTTATTTTTAGAAAATACAAAAAAGATTCTAAAGATACTTTTAGCAAATTGAGTACACGAAACCGTCCGTATTGGGACACGACAAAACGTGTCATCATCATGAAAGTCAGCAAGCGCACAAACCCTTTAGTGCAAGGTTATTTACCGGTTCATAATTATAAAGTAGGACAAGTTGACGATTTAAATACAACGTATAAAGTCAAGAGAGAAGATTTGTTACCTATTAACGAAGAAGATAAAAACATTTATTTTATAGACATTAACGAATACGTAGACACTTTTTATAAACCTATAAAGAAATCTTTGCAAAAAAAAGTTATTGTAAAAAAAATGAACAATTTAGTATTTGATGATGTTTTAGATGTAAATAAATATGATTGTAGTATGTATTTTTTTAGCGAAATTAAAAGTAAAGAGCAAGAAAATGTTCATTATAACGTTTTGAACGATTTTAGTTTACCCTTATCTACTAACGATCTAGATAAACCTTTTTTTAAAAACAATACTATAATGTATTTATCATCTATGGACGTTCCAACTAATTTAACACGTATAGACGAAAACATTTTGCTAACAGAAAACAGCTACGGAGCAAGAATGCAAACAAAACCTTCGATAAAACAAATGATGATAGATATACAAAACGACATGGTATCTAATCCCAATCGAAAAATTTCTTTTTATCTTGTATCTAAAAAAATTATTCTGTATACCGATTATGCTGTTTTGCCATGAGACACGTTTCCAAATTATGACTTATTAAGAGTTGAACATATGGACGCAGTTCATTTAGAATACATGTGCTCAATTTCTGGTCATGCTATACTGTTTGGTGTAACATCTCCGAGTCCGTAACAAGACGATTTTTTAATCAGACGATTAGAACTTTTTAATACCACTTTAAACAGAAGATTGGCTTTTGCAGATTTTATTTCAAATTATCAAAACAAAAGTAGTAATATTACGAATCAAAAATATTTCAATTTAATATATTTATTTGACACAAACACTTATCACCGATACCTAACTAATGCCGAAAATACTATCATTTCAAAATTAAGTATAGATTCAAACAACAACGTCAAACAATATATACAAAATTACTCTTACATTAATGTTCCCAATTATAATTTTGCGTGGTATTTAAAAAAAAACGGTTGTTATAATTCTTCTTGTCTTTACCCTATTAGATCAAGTATAGGAAGTAAATCAAATGAACGTGGATTATCTTTTTTTTTTCAAACCGAACAAGCGCATCTCAATACGTTGTTCAAGATTTTACATCGTTAATACGATATTTCTAAATCAAGATATGATAACTTGTATAACTTTGCATTATCTACTCAAACGAACAAAAATTTCATGATTTACGTAAAACATCCATTAATAATGGCAGCCGACGTAATTAACCTTTCGCCAGTAAGAGCTGTTATTTAAATAATATAGAACAAACTTTTGTTCGTCCTTTTATTCATATTATGGTAACACCTAAACTCAAAACATTAAGTGCAACAGCTCTACCAGATACAAGTGATTCTAATATTTTAAGTGTTGATTTAGATGTTTATGTTAACAATTTATTACTAAGTACAGAAAGTGTAAAAACAACTAAAATGAAACATATTGTTCCTTGGCAAATTGCTCTCTTTTTATTGAAAATAATAACCAACACAAACACAATAAAATCTGAGGGAAACATAAACAATGTAGAAACTGATCTTAACGAAATTTCAATCCAAATTAACGCTTTACGGAAAATTTGGAACGATCAAGTTAACTTTAAAAGACGCTAACAACAACTATACAGAAGAAAAAATAACACTAACTAGTTTTGTTGACATTTTAAAAAACGCTTTTGGTAATATTGCTACAAAACTTCTCTACATCTCTCCATCGGCGACAGGTATAGAACCTACATAATTGTTGCTTGCTTTTATCAAATCTTTTTTCCAAAAACAAGTCAAAGAAAATATTATCGATTTACTTTACAAAACATACCGCTAGCTTCTTTATCTATACCTTTTTTTAACGTCGACCAAATCATATGGCCTGAACGCGAATTAAAAATGATGGATATTTTTACAGAAAGTATAAATTACAACTTGCCAAACAATTTACTTAATTTAAAGTTAAATAATCTTACTTTTAACGAATTTATTTACGAAGGTACTAATATCTACTCTTATCAAAAATTCCTCAATCAATTCAATTTTTTATCTATTCCTAACGATTCTTATAAAAACTATTATACTTATTGGTGTTTACCTTTATTTGAATGAAATACACACGAAATCAATTTGAAATCGCCATTACAAATTTCTAAATCTATAATCGCTTCAACAAATACATATAACAATTATTTTGAAATGAAAGGAAACCAAATTTCACCGTATCATGCTCAATTTGGTTCACTCAACGCTTTTACTACATCTCCTTCTAATTTACCTGAAGACATTTATAAAATAATAACGGCAGATTGGTCATTGATTGCTAAATACAATTCAGAAACATTTATCGAAGTTTTGATGTATTGTGAACAAACTAAATCTATTTTTTCTCCAACTTTAAAAGTACCTCTTGTTACTACGGCATCTTTTGAAAGAGCTACTACACCTCGTTATAAAACGTGGTTAAACGGATCAAAATCTATATTGCAAGGTAACAACATTAACGAATTGGTATTTTATTGCACTTCGCTCAACGGTCAACTTATATATCAAAAAAAAAGTGACGGTACAATCATAAATTCTTGGTCTAATAGTTTACCATTAAAAAATGTTATTTTAAAAATGTATCAACCCATTGGAAACAATATTGTACCTTATACATTGCCATTGCAAAGAGATCAACACAGTTTGACAAACGAAATAAATCAGTTTAATATAGAAATAGATCAAAATATGGTTTACACCATGGCTCAAGATTTTAAAATTCTAAAAAGAAAACTCGCATCAAAGTATACAAATTTGCATCAAAGTATATCTTTTTAAGATATACTTTGATGCAAATAAGTAAGTTTAATAATTCTGCATCTAATTTTCCTATTTCTACCGATAACCTAATATTTATTGAATGCGATCAAGTTACCATTTGTGGAATGTACATGAACAGAAGATACGAAACGGGTATTGTTTCTTATTTTAATTTGTCAGATTATAACAATGCTACTCAAGTAACAGTCAATATCGATTTTACTAAAAATCGCAAAACAGAAAGACAAGGACAATTAACAACGTTTGATATTGTTGACGTAGAAGATTGAAAAAAAACCAAATGGTCTTTTTTGAACACTAATAAAGAACCGCCTAAATTTAACAATTTAAGTTCTACTGTTTTTTTTAATCCTATTTTGAAAGTTCAAATGGTACCATTTTACAATTAACTTTTTTTTTTGTAAACTTTAATAAAAAAAAACAATTTACCGGAATAAAAATAATGATCCGGACCTTTTACATTTATATAAAATAAAGTGTTTTAATTTAATTAATATAAATTTTGTTATAAAAAGATGTCTTTTTTTTTTATTTAAAAATTTTTTTTTTTTAAAATGTCTCTTTTTCGAGCAAGAGAAAGATTTGAAAAAAATTTAATAAACGAGAAAATACCTGAGTTAATGAACCCACAAAATAGTGAAATCAATGAAATTCAAAGCAAATATTATAATCTTCAAAATCAAATGTCTCATTTTTCAACTAAAGCCGACGTTCTTCGCGTCAAATCAGAATTGGATGAAAAATGCGAACAATTAAAAAAATTAAAACAACATTACCAACAACAACAACAACAAAATATGCAAAACACTTACAAATAAAAATCTCAACATAGAAAAAATGTTATTTAAAAAAAACGAAACTGAAAAACCAAAACGTAAGAAAGTAAAATATTCAGAAGTAGAAAGTGAAAGTTCTGAAGAAGATTATGTTGAAAAAAAATTATCAAAAAAAATAGTCACGTTAACTTCACACGTTTGCGCGCAATGTTTTTAAGAAGTTAAAGCTGTAGACGCTATTCACGGTTTGTGCAGAAACTGTATTATACAGCAAAAAGCTATTTTATTCAGTCCTTTTATGCAAAATAACATTGAAAAAAAAAAAGCAGAAAAAATTTTAATAAAAAAAGTTTAATTGAGCTTAGTTAGACGCTTGCTTTAAAAGACGTTAAAAACAAAAAAATACCATTTTAAAAAAATACTTCTGACTCGGAAGATGAATAAATAGAATTAAAAAAAATATTATAATAAAAATTTTATTCTTAATTATTTTATTTTTCAAAGAAAAAAAAATTATATCAAGATGGGTTCTTTGGCAAAATATATGAGAGCGGGTGACGGTAACCGTTATACGCCTAACCATAACGGTCCCGTTACCATTGGTTAGCAGACGTTAACATAACTCCAAAGTAGGTTGATGTTTTCGGTGGCCGTTAACTTTTTTATTTGTTCGAGTTAATCCAAAACAGCAAATAATTGCACAAGGAATGTAATACTAATTACTAAGGAATATTATTAAAGCAAACAAAAACAAAGATTATGGATTTACCTATGTATGGAAAATTTGAACTTCAGCAGTTCTGATGAAATAAGCGCTGATGAAGAAAGCGGAAACATAAAAGGTAATTTAATATATAAACATTTTCAGTTTAATAAATGCAAAACTTATTTGATTTTTTTTTGTTTATAACAATGTTATAAACAAAATAAATGCAATAAATAATTATATAGTTATTAACATATTTTTTAATTTAGAAGTCTATGAACAAAGTTTGAGTATCATTGAAAATAATTGTTTACCTACACGTGATATTGTTTATGGTATGTTTTTATTCACTGTTACCATACAAAAACTGCCAGTTTTTTTCTTATTTCTTTTATAGGAAAAATTAAAGAAAAAATGGTGTCAGTAGCATATATATGTCATTTAAATAGACAACACAAGAACAATCAAAACAAAAAATTGTCGTCATATAGAATTTTTTTTTTGCAATTATTTGTGATTTAAAATTATTATCTGAAGTTTAAAATTAGTTACTTTTTTGTAAGATAAACTAAGTTTTTTTAGCAGTTAACAGTTAATTGACAGTACATTAAGTGCTAAGTCTAGTACTTTAATATAGGCTTTTTTTTAAGCCTAAAAAGTTCTTTACTCATTTTTTATTTAAAATTCTTTATTTAAAGTTCTTGAACACATTTATTAAACTTTTTTCTAATGATATCACAAAACTTTATACAAAGGTTTGTGATATTATTTAGTGTGCCTTTTTTTTGTTGTTGTAAGAAATATTCAAAATAGTTTTTATAGTCTATTTTCATATTCACTGAAAGTATACTGATCAATTTGATTTTAATTTTTATAGAAGGAAAAAAAAATTAATTTATCATTGTAATTCGCATGAAGAAGCATTAAACTGTGTGAAAAAATATGAGTTAGCAACTACAACAAGATTTGTTGTCTATAGTGTAACTAAGGACTTTGGAATAACAGGTAAACTATAGTTTGTAGTGACCTAGTTTTGAAAAAAAATCATTTTGCGTTACACAAATATTTTCAATGTAAAAGCAATGATTTCGTGACATGTTTTTTTTATTAACATAAAATTACTTGGCTTAAATATGAAAATAGTTTCTTTAAATGCAAGATTAACTTTATCATAACTAAAAATATTAAAAATGAATATCATTCTCATTTCGTCATTTGTTTTTAATTTATTTAATGTTTCTAGAAATCCTTAGAGTTCATAACATATTTAATGGCTTTCATGAAATAAATTGTGCTGAATAAATATATGCCAAAGTTAGCATCATATATCTATAATACAGAAGAAAACGTTTTATTATATATATATATATATATATATATATATATATATATATATATATATATATATATATATATATAATAATATACTTTTTTATAATAAACTTGTTTGTGTTGCTTTTAAATAATTTTTTAATAAGTTTAGTCACATTCCAAAAACTATATATATTTTTTTATAGAAATGATTGCAAAAAATCATAATGTTTTATGGGAAGATTATGCCAATCAGTATTCAGGCGTACCTCATATGGTTGTTGGTCACAAAATTTTAGATTGTCATCATGGTTTTGATAGGAATATTTCAGCGAAAAATAGTTATAAAAAAAATAAAAAAAATGCCAAGGTAAAGTTATCACTTTTATCTTTCATACTCAATTAAATTTTTTTTTTCTTGTTTCTCTAATACCATAGAGTTTGAAAAAAAACAAAAGAAAAACATCACGGTTTTAAACAAATAAACAACATTCCAAAAGTGGAGCCTATTAAATAAAAGTCTTCTTTTATCATTTGTTTCTTTTAGATGGATGATCACAGCTTTCAAAAAAATTATGTGATTCTGCAAGATACAAAAAAGTTTATGTGTCCTGCAAAGATAGTTATGAGAGAAATATTACAATTTCCTGATTTCAAGGTTTGAGTAACTAAATTATAGGTAACATGCCTTTTTTAATTTTGAAATGTATGGTGATGTGACATAAAGCAGCCCTGAATTGGGTTTAAGGGTCCCCTAAGGTTAGTAGAAAGATGTATCATTCTTAAAGTATGTCTTTATTGAAACAGGATTAAGTTTTAGGTGTCTCACTCAACTTTCTTGACTAAGTCCCTCTATAAACCCAGTTTAGTCCTTATTGTTTTTGTATTATTGTTTTAATTTAGATACATAAGCATTCAGCTTGGCACACAAAAAAAGCATCAAAACTATTGAAAGAAAAATTAAAATTGTCATGTTTAAATGAAGTACCTTATATTCGGAAAGTTGTTGTAGCTATTGATGATTTATCATGTCATGATAAACACAATTTTTGTATATACTTTGTACTTGCAAAAAGGTTAAAAACAGTACTGTAGTTTATTAATTAATTTACCATATTAAATATTATTTTAAATTAGGTAGAACTAATTTCTCAAATAATCAATCCTCAAATTTCAAAAAAGATTGAAGAATATGTTATAGAAGGAATATACAATATAAGGGAAATGAAGCGCCTCCTTCGTTTGACAGTAAAAGATACTTTCGGAAATGAAAATCTTCCTCTTTCAAATAGCAGAAGATTCTATCCCAACTCTGCAACCATAAGATCACATATAGTAAAAATTAAAAAAAAGTTACGGTAAATCACAAATGTTGATTATTTCTTAGAATAAATTACACATATGAAATGATTTGTTTTACTAATTTAGATGTTTACTTGATTCATGTTTAAAGTAATCTTTAAAACTTTCATTTTGTTAATGTTGTTGTTTCTATTTATAAAGGCATTCCATGATTGACCAAGAATGTCTTTTGATAAAATGTGAAGAATGGAAAAAATGTTATCCGTCTGTCAAAGTGTTTCTTAGACCAAACTGTAGCGGCGAAGATGGTGGTGATAAATGTTCATTTTTATTTGTTTATCAGTCACAGTGGCAACAACACCTTCTCATGCGCTATGGAACTGAGATACTGCTACTTGATGCCACATACAGGACTACCAGATATTCTCTTCCTCTCTTCTTTTTAACTGTACAAACTAATTTTGACTACCAAATAGTAGCCAGTTTTGTTATGAATGTGAAACAAAACAAGCCATCACAGAAGCGCTTCTCATAATAAAAGATTGGAACCCATCCTTTCAACCTTCCTTTTGCATGACTGATTATTGTACTGAAGAAATGGATTCATTAGAAGCTGTTTTTCCAGGTATAAAAATAATTTTTTAATAATTTTCATTTGTTAATAAATAGTATGACAGTTTAAATATACATTTGAAAGTAAATAATGTAATAAATAAAATAAATAATGTAAACCATTTAATATAATATTTTGAACCGTTTCCTGTTGTCATTTTTTAGTTCACTTGAAACTCTTTTTTTTCATTGTGTAGCTCATCTGTATTCGTTTTATCTTATTTTAAAATATAGAGAATTATTTTTAGGTTGCCGTGTTCTTATATGTGATTTCCATAAAGAGCAGGCATGGCATCGCTGGATTGTCAAAAAAACAAACATTTGCTCAGAATTTAAAGACCCAATAATTTCAATGCTACGAAATATTGCATAGGCACAAAATGAAAAGATAACAGATGCAGCAATAGTTAGCTAAAATGTTCCAACTTTTGGTTGGACAACAAATTTCATAAATTTAAGAAATATATTACTAATTATTGGTTACAAATTAAAGAAGTAAGTATATATTTAACATTATAATTATTATCCCAAATTTAACATTATTTAACATTTTTTGCTATACATAACACAAGTATTGCAAATTTTAAAGCATTAGTTTATGGTTAAAACAAGTTTCTTAACTTAACTCATGTCTTAATGTCTTAATGTCTTAATGTCTTCATAACTTATACTCATGTCAATGTAAATCTGCAAAAACAAGTGTTATTATTTTTATCTAGAAATGGATATGGGGGTATCGTCAGGATCGATTTTTAGTAAACATTAAAACCAACAATGGAATTGAAAGGCAACATGAATCTTTTAAATATTCTTATCTTCAAAGACATAAAAATTCATCAATTACCGGAATGCTTACTCTTTTAATAGAAGAGTTTTTTGCAGATAAATTTGAGAAGTATATTAAAAAGTTTTAATGTAGCCTGATTTGAAGGAGTTTATTAATTTTTTTTTTTTGTGTTTATATATAAATATATTTATATGTGTATATATATATATATATATATATATATATATATATATATATATATATATATATATATATATATATATATATATATATATAATTATATATATATATATATATATACATATATATATATATATATATATATATATATATATATATATATATATATATAAATATATATATTTTTTTATAATTTTTAAAATTAATTAAGATATATATATATATATATATATATATATATATATATATATATATATATATATATATATATATATATATATATATATATATTTATAATTTTTAAAATTGACTAAGATATATATATATATATATATATATACATATATATATATATATATATATATATATATATATATATATATATATATATATATATATATATATATATATATATATATATATATATATATATATATATATGTATATATATATATATATATATATATATTAGTTAATTTATTTTTTTCTTATTTTTAAAGATATTCAGAATCTAATTACAAAATGGATTGTTGATTTAAACAATACAATTTTAATGTACCTGAGTACTTGATAAATAGGCCACACCATTTTATTAAACATTGTTTAGCGAAGCAAAATTTGGCTAACAACACTGATCTAAATAAAGTGCAAATGAAAGATCCTGGAGTATTTGTAGTCAATATCTTTTCTATTGCAAACAAAAATTATCTTGTTAACTTTGGCGATGAGAAGAACATGGCAAAATGTTAATGTAATGATTGGTTTAAATCTTCCTATCTATGCAAACACTTTTTTATAATTTTTAGAAAGTAGCCACTAACATGGGGATGGGAGTCTATATCGTCTTTATATAGAAGTTCTCCATTTTTAAATATTGACACATTCACTAATGATTTTGTATTAAGTAAATCAAATATAATCAAGTGTAACCATGTGAATCATAATAGTTTCAACTTAATTAATGACACTATTTGCAGTACAACAACGATAAATCTATACAAATATAGTACAAGAAAAAGAAGTTCTACAGCCTCTGAAGTCCGCGAAATGCTAGCAACCATAAAATATGTAACATTTGATTTTGATGAATCATCAGAAGAACTATCTGATCTACATGAAACACTTTCAAATGTACTTAAAAAGCTTTATCAAGCAAGAAAAAAAAAAAAAGGTCTACCATTAAGCTCAGGTTATGGTATGCATGAATATGTACACAAAAAACAAAAAAATATAGTTGATTTACCTGTTGTTAAAAAAAATTGTATTCCAATCGTGTGTGAAAAAAAAGACAATTTGATGGTAGCCTCTGTAATAAAAATTAAAAGTAATTTCAATGAAGCACCAGTCCAGGAATCAATTATTACTGAAGATCAAATAACTGGTAAAGAAACTTTTCAAACAAATTCTTTTACAAATAATTATTTAGGAAAATCAGTTTTATTTGAAAGAAATTATTCTTTACTTTCACAAGAAGATTTTGAAGACATTTCGAAAAATGGAATGTTATCTGATACAGTTATTAAATGTTTTCAAGATATATTAAAGAAAGTTAACCCTTATGCAAATGGAACATCAAACTTTAATAATTGTCCCAATATGGGATCAAGATCCCATATTGGGACAATTATTAAAGTTTGATGTTATTGGTTCTTTACCATTTGTACAAATTATATATAATGGGGATTACCATTGGCTTGCCATCAGTACATATGGTTGTTTATATGGTGAAATAAATGTGCTTGATAATAACTTTCATGGGTGTTTAAGCCTTAAAACACAAAAACAAATATGTGCCCTTTAAAAGTACAAAAAAGATGAGATTACAGTAAAAGTGCTTTCAGTACAGCAACAAAATGGTGGTATTGATTGTGGTTTGTTTTCAATAGCCTTTATTGAATTTATTTTATCACAAAACAGGTATCCTATAGAAGATATTTGGTTTGATCAAACAAAGTTAAGAAATCATGCCCTTTCCTGTTTAATAAATAATTTAATAACTCTTTTTCCACTTACAAATAGTGCAAGCCGTAGATGCTCTCCAAAGGAATTTAAATTAAAACTGCACTGTTCTTGCAGAATGATTTGGATTCCATCAGATAGAACAATATGTGGAAGGTTTTGTATTGCATGTTTTATGTTTGCTATGGAGTGTACATATAATGCCTGGCTAGTAAGTGACCGGGTCCCCGGCCCCGGCTAAAAACAGATGGTTTTGCAAACCTGGCCCCGGCTAAACAAACAAAATTTGCAGGGGTTACTAGCCGGGGCTAACAAAAATAAATCAACTATTTTCTAGTATTTATCAATTTTTTTTTGTGGTAATTGGAGTTTGGGAACAAAAAACCTCTAATGGGCCTACCCAGCCAATGTGGGAACAATGAGTTAGTAAAATATTTTCTTTACTATTTTTATCTAAATTTATATCCATTAACAAATTTCAAATTTCATGCAATAACATCTTTTTATGACCCTGCAAAGTTTACAGCCCCCTCAAATTATGGGCGGTTAAAACTTTATATAGTTATAATTTTAGAAAAATGAGAGATTATTGCATGATGAAATTAAAATAGTAGAGAAAATATTTTATAAACTCATTGCTCTCACGTTAGGACTGGGTAGGCCCCAAAAATTAAATTTTTTTTGTTTCCAAGCTCCAATCAACGCAATTCTTTGCAAAACATTCTCATTTGACGTAGGCATGAATATGAAAAAGTTTGTAGTTTGCACAATGCCTTGTAAGTGTCAAAGCTCATACATCTAAAAATCCAATAAAAATCTGTAACTATATATATGTGTGTGTATGTGTATGTGTGTGTGTGTGTATGTGTGTGTGTGTATTAATGCCCAGTGAATCTGCATTTTTAGTTTCGAATCAATCAGGTCTTGATTTACATTATTTGTAAGCATACTGCTTTCAAATAACCTTTACAAATTATTCTGATATTATTCTGATTTCAAATAACAATTACTTTCAATTACAATTACTTTACTCTGGGTGAGATACATAAATACATTTTGATAGAATTTACAGAGTTTAATATCTGAAAAAAAGATAACATCCACAAAATAAATAGTGATTCAAAAAACCTGAATATTTTTTTTCGAATCTAAGCAATCTTGATTTGCGAATATATCAGAAATATTGAGTGCTGTCGGGAATAAGAGAGACAGGCATTAGTATACTAGTTAGGATAAAAAAAGATTATACACAAAAAATGAAAACTTATTTAAAAGGCTCATTCTTATTTGTAGACAAATGGCTCAATGTTATACTTGTAACCATTGGTTTCATAAGGAATGCGAAAAAATCAACAATATTTCTTTTGAAAACAAAGATAAATTTTGGAAATGTCAAGATTGCTACAACTTGGTAAGAAACTAATGATTGTTATATAAATTATTAATAGCTGCTGATTAATTAATAATAACTAATGCAACTAGCCTTATATATATGTAAACGAAGATCAAAATGAAAGGTTAGTGTACCTGGCCACAAAAATTTACAATTTGTCAAAAACTTGAAAACCTCAATTTTTATTCCTTCTAAATATTTTCCCGAACAGAAGTGACTGTTTTTTTGTGTTACAATAACTACTTGATACAGATAATGTTTTTGTAGTCACAGTCAACACAAAATCTGAAGTTGTCTGTTGTGCAATAAACAATGCTATTATTTATTATATATGTGTTTCCTTTTTGTTCTAATTATTAGAACAGACATATAAATAATAAATAATATAAAAAATAAGTATGTATATTGAAGTTAAGTAATAATTAGAACAAATCCATATACTATAACATATACTAACTAAACTAGTATTTGTATTTGTTATATTTATTACTTGACTTCAATTTATATACTTATTTTTTATTTCTTTTGGTTTTTCAGTTAAATTTTCCTGAACTATTTTTACAGAATATTAGTAACCAGGGTTGCCAAGAGGAGGGGGGGGGCGATAGGGACAGTTAGATATCCAAGGGGCACCAAACGAGAAAAAGGTATCTTTAAAAAAGTCCCTCATCTATAACTTAGGGAGGTTTTAATAAATAGGGGTGGCTGATCAGGGTTGCTATCCCATGCGGTGTGACGGCTCTCGCGGCCCTGTTAGTAATCTTCCTTCATAAATTTAAATATATTTATTTTTTGTTTTTATAATTAATATTTGTTTTATTTTAGACTTCAACCATACACTAATCCTAATTCATCATTAAAATCTAAAAAAACAGCAAAATCACGAAAATCTGTCAGGGTAAACGAAATAAAAAAGTATATCAGACAATGCAATGGAATAAACAATTTAAAAAAACTGCCAAAAAAAAACGGTTATTTTCATAGCCACATATATTTAAAAACATTATTCTATCTGAACATTATGTGTTTGTTACAGAGTAACTGAAGCATGTTGAGTTTTTTATGTAAATAATTTTTTTATTATAATGCAAATCTACATGATACTCCTCTAAATGTGAAGATACCTAATGATAATGTTTTAATTGCATGCTCTCCTTTACATAAAGAAGATTCATTGACCAGATTAAGAAGACATTTTTAAACGGCTTTTTTAGACAAGCTAAAAAAAAATTTATAGCTACAGATTAGTTAATAATTAGACATATAGAACTAAAAAAACAAAAGTTTATGTTAAGTTTCTTTTAATTAACAAAACCTTTAAATTTTTTCTATTGAATATCTCTTTATATTTACCAACATTATTTCATTTTAGTGTGGATACTGTTGAGAAACAGTCAGCTGGATACTGTTGCAAAATGGTTTTAATTTAGTAATTTTCAAGATTTGAAATTTACTCTATTGATCATTAACTAACAGTTTAGGAAAGAAAAAAAAAATTTTAAGGTAAGAATAATTTTGTTTATTGTTAATATAAAAAAATATTTCCCATATTAAAATATGCAAATGTATAATGACAATATTTAGCTAAAAATAAATCCTGGTGATATTATAACTAAAACCTAATTTATTCCCTTTTCATTCTATATCAATGAGATCACAACAGCCACAAGGTTGCCCATAAGTTTTACACCTAATTTGTATTTTTACAAACTTATATAGATCTAGATATATAGCCACATCTTTTCTTTGATTATATCTGGTCTGAATTTATCTCCCGGCTAAATTCAGAGCAGATATAGTGATATAGACTTCTTGATTCTTTAAATCTTGATTCTTTAAATTGCTTTATGTTAACATTTCTTCTTTGTACAATAAGCAAACATTTTTTCTGCTGCCATCATTTTTTGTTTATATTTGCATTTTTATGATTTTGTTTGATTTGGCAAATGAATATTTATTTTTAGTTCATCACAAAAAAGACTGTAACAAGTAAGTAGCAAAAAATGTCCTCAGCGCTTTCTCTTTTTTTTTGAATTGAAATTTTTTAATTGAAAAGAATTTTTTTAATTGCAAAAATGCAAAATAGCTTTAAAATAAAGCTGTCATGCTGGTTTACAAGAATGGGTTAAATTATCTTGGTACTATAAATTATCTTTTTGTTTAATTCTTTTAAAATTTATTAGCTTTACTCTTAAAAAAAAAGAAAACTTTTAGAAATTAGAAATCCTGTAATTTGGGTCAATACTTACCGAACTAAAGCCAGTTTACCTTTGGAAAAATCTTTATACATAAACAGTTTACCAGACCAACCTTATACTATAGCTCGTTTTGCTCATTACGAATAAGTTATAACTAACTTAGAAGGTACAGATACCGTTACCATAAGCTTAGGAAATATAAAAACATCTGACATGGTACCTAATTGCGTTTTGTTTTCTGTTCAATCAAAAAAAAAAAGCGATCATCTTACCAAATCTTCTATGACATCTGCTGAAATAGCTTGCACTATGATTAAAAAAATTACTTTTCATAATTTTAGAGGAATTTTTGTTAATTCTTCAGGTGACACTTATGTAATTGATTTAGAAAACAAACCAGAAGATCAACAATTATGTTATCGTAGTTATGTTTCTTGGTGTAAAGGAAATACTCCTTCTACTTTTAGTATTAATAATTTTGCAGATTTTTATACATATGACGACGACAGTTTTATTAGAAACCCTAAAGATTATTTCAGTAAAACGCATAATTTAACTGAACCTTTAGCAATTGACACTACTAGCAATTATAACTATGTTAACGACAAACCTCCTGCAACCATTCAAGGAAACAATTTGTTACAAATTACCGTTGATTTTGTTACCAATTTTAAAGGTATCATAACTCTGTACCTTCAACTTGCGGCACAACTGATTTAAACTGGAACAGGAGAAGACAAAAATTACACATATTTTCCTTTCCAATTTAAATCATCATAACACCTTTTTACAACATTTTTGTTTTAGTTAAATTAACCATGTTTTAATTGTATTTTTTTTGTGCACGCACTATTTAATTTAAAAAAATTTAAAAAATTTCATTCATACTTAGTTTTTTCTGAAAAAATATTTTTTAAATCTATGGCGCGAAGGCATCATCGAAAAAAAAGACCATCATCGAAGACATCAAGGTAAAGGAAAAATTATTACTAAAGTTAAAAATCTAGCTAGACGTATTCTTGATCTGACGTAGGAGGATACACTCTTGATTATTTAGCAAAACAACGTAATGTGTAAAACGTGTAAAAAAAAACTATTCAAGAAAAAAAAAAATTTTAGAAAAAAAATTAAAGATTCTGGAGATCTAATGAAAAGTTTAGCAGTCTTATATTTAATGAAAACTTCGACTACATTTGTGTCTATAGTTAAATCACCCGTAACACAATCTATTATGAATGCTATAAAACCAAAATAATAATCTATTCAAATAACATAAAAAAGATTATAAAAAAAGACATAAAAGTAAAAAAATCATTTTATTTTTATTATAATGCATAGAAGACGTGGTCGTGGTAGAGTTTATTTACCACCATTAAAAGGAGCCGGTAAAAGACGATTAAGAAAACGCATGCGTGGCAAATTTTTACCATTATTAGCATTAGGTATGTTGGGAAGTACTTTTTTAGGAGGCATGCGATAATAATACAAAAATAAATATGCATGAAAAAAGAATTTTTAAAAAAAGACGTTCTAAAAGACGTTACAAAAAACGCATACGTGGTAAACATATGGCTGCAATAGGAGCAATTGCTTCAAGACTTTTACCAAGACTTTTACCTGTAATAGGAAGAGCCGCTATAGGTGGTGCAGTTTCAGGAGGAATATCTTATGGGATTAATCAAGCTGGAAACTAAAAAAAAACATTTCTTTGTACCCTTTTAATTTATTAAATATTGTATTACAACCGTATACATGCTTGTGTTTTAAATTAAATTTTTCGTAACCCTTATAATAATTAACAAAATTTTCCAAGCGTTTTAATAATATTACTAAATAATACTATTTATTTTGACTATAAGCACACAAACAATATAATGAAGTGTTCCAAAAATAAAAAATAATATCATTAATAATGTCAAATAAAATTTAGACTAATAAAAGTTTTTAACCCTAACGTTTAACAAAAAATTTGCAATCTTTCCAGAAACGAGTAACAACAATTTTGCTATCTTTCCCAATTTTGAATAATTATATATTTTTATTGCATTAAGTTTTACAAAATTTCCTACACATTTAAAAAACTTTCTATGAACGATAGTTATGACTACTGCCTGCATATATATTTGGTTTTACTTCTTCTGGCTTGTACGGTTTTACAACTGCAACAGGTATTGGTTTATTGAACTGTTGTAAGGGTTTGTTTTTTGATTCCATATGAATAAAATTAAAAAATTTGCTTTTTATATATTTTTTTATAACGCTAGATTACCTTTAAACAAAAAAAAATTAATCTTTTTTATAAAAAAAGATTACAGGATTATAACAGTTATGACGTTAGTTATGACACGGGTTGGGATCGTAACTTAATAATGCAATATGGACATATCATGGTTTTTTATTTACATATTTACAATTTATTTACATATTTTTATAAACAATAGCAACAACCGTGACACAGTTCAAATAGTTCTTGTACGAACGGGCACACGGTTGGACGGGCACAACAATGATTGTGCTCGCTTTCTTCGTCACACAGGCAACATCCGAAACATAACACACGTCTTGGAGTGCTAAAATACCGATCGTTTTTGTTCATTCTATTATTATCCAAATGACGGTCTATTCTTAACATTATTCTGTCGAGTATGCAAACTTGTTCTAAAAAAATTATTTTAAACTATAATATTTTTTTTACAAAAAAATTATGTTTATAAAAAAAATTTTAATTTACCATCGTCTATTGCTGGAATATCGTCAAATATTTCCAGTTCGTTTTCATATAAATGTTCATCTGATCCCTCAAATGGTCTTGTTTCAACAACTTGAGGAATATATATTTGAGGCGTTTTTTATATGTTCTCAGGTACATATGGTTTAACAATCTAGGAAAAAAAACTCAACCACTTCAAAAAAAAAATACAAAACATTTTTTTTAAAAAAGAAAACAATAAACTTACAGCTAGAGGTTTTTCGAAAAGTTTTCTTTTTACTTTATTTTTTTTTACTTTTGTCGATTATTTTTACTTTAACCATTTTTACTCAATATATTATCAATTAATATGATTTGACTTTTACTCAACAATAAATTATCAATTATTATGATTTGACAAAAATTTACTTTTTATATATATTTTTTTATAACGCTAGATTAACTTTAAACAAAAAAAAATTAATCTTTTTTTTTAAAAAAAGATTATTGCATTATATGACGTTAGTTATGACGCGGGATGGGATGGATGGGGTCGTAACTTAATAATGCAATATAGACATATCATCAATTATTAAACGTTTTTATTTCACTACTAAATATAAAATCTGGAAAATTTGTTTTTTTTTAAATATTCCTCGTTGTGTGCAATCCGATCCTTGTTAAACATAAACAACCTTGTGTAACTCGGATCTAAATGTTTAGCGGCAGGTTCTAGCCTTTTCTTAAAAAAAGCCAAAGTGGATTTGCAAAAGATGCCCTCACGCACGTTGTTCAAATGCGTTTGAAATGTGAAGTCTTTGTTCTGTCTAAAGTTTTTTACAAGTTCTACATTAACAAATTCGCATTCTTTCCAGAAAGGATCTTCGAATAACAATGTTTTCTTTGCCAACAGGCGTCAGGTAAAAACAGGCTGGTAAAAATCTCCGGCAACGAGCAACACACATCCTCCAATAGACGATGTGTTTTTTTAATGTTTTTTAAAATCATATTTAATGTTTTTAGCACGTGTAACATTGATATTTCGTCTATAACCAAAATTTGAACATTTTTTAAACGTTCTTTTACGACGTCAGTCATATTTTTTTAAATGGTTTCTACAGATTCTAGACGATAGCCGAGGCCAACAAATGAGTGAACAGTGCTTGCATCGGAATACATTTGCGCAGCGATAGCCGTACTTGCCGTTATAGATATGTTTTTTTTTGATTTTATAAAACGTTCGTAGATGATGTTGATTGTAAATGATTTTCCTGTGCCAGCCTTTCCTGTTAGAAAAACATTTTTGTTGTTTAACAGTGCAACATAAGCTTTTTCTTGATCTTCGTTCATTTTTTACCCCCTTTGTTTTTGTTTTTTTTCTTTTTTAAAAAAAAAAATGTGTTGTTTTTATACAAACCAATGTCATAAATTCTTAAGAAGGCAAGCAAATAAAAAAAACGTTTAAAAAAACACAAGCTGCAAGCAATTTTGCTTTCATATTTATTTTTGTAACTTAAATAAAAAATGTTTATATAAGCAAAAGTCACTGTTATGAGAAAAAAATTGGCAAATTTTTTACATTTTTAAAATATGGATGTCGTAAAGATGAAAGTAGAAAAAATAAATGATAGTCATCTTATATGGCTTAAGTTTTTTAAAAGTTTTTAAAAGCGAATGTGTGATAATATTTTCGTAAAAAAAAAAACGGCGAGATTAAGAATTATGAAAATGAAAGTCAAGTGTTGAAATCAAGTTTCGAAATAAAAATAGTCAAAAATAGTCAACTTACGCAAAATAGTCAACTGACACAGGAGTTATGTTACAAAATGAATTAACTTTCTTTAAAAACGACTGAGAGATAATTTTGTATTTAAAAAAGTACAGTGAGATAAAAAAATTGATGTTGACAAAAATTGGCGTTATTGATTTAAAAAAAACATATAAAAAGGGGCACTTTTGGCAGTAAAAATCAAAAAAAACAATTTCGAGCTGACATAGTAACAATTTTCAAAAAAAAAAAGCAAGGAATCGAATTTACGGGACAAACAGCAAAATTCATTGGTAGTGATTGTCTTGCTCCTGGCATATATCAGTTTTCTGATGTGGATTTTAAAAACAACTCGTCGTATTTTTTGGCTACAGTGAGACTGATTGCACAGTACGATCAGATCAAGAAAATATGGATTTTTTGCGATAAAAATGACTTCAATCATAGAATATTGGTGAATCATCGGATGATTATTTGAAAATGGAAGTAGGCACGGGAAGTCAATTATCATTTTAAGTATGAAACAGCTAATTCAACCGAATTCGTAAGTTTTGTTATAGATGAAAAAGTACGTAATGCAAACGCGGTAATGCAACAAATCGCTTTGTTAAACAAAGAGCCTCCAACAAAAAAACCAAGAAAACAAAAAATTGTATCTGATGACGAAGAGAATTAATGTAACTTTTTTTTAATGTAAAAATATTTTTTCTAAAAAAAAAATTTTTTTTTTTAATGTCACATTCGAGCGAGTTATGTGTGTTTTTGGAAACTGTTCGTATGAGCCTTGTTCTATTTTAGAATATTTTATTTTGATTGGCGAGTCAGGATGCATTTTTGACATAGCTGCAGAATATTTTCGTCAAACAAAATATAAGAAGTTAGGTAGTGATTATTCGTACACAGATTATTCGACAAGTTTGTTAATGTTAAAAAACATAACATATTATGATAAATTTATGATAAAGCCTACCGAGTTATTTTTTATCTTTATACTTGCACGCCTTACACAGAGACAGATATTAAGGTATTTTTAGAACGTATTCAATATGTTTATGAGTTGAGAAAAAGAAAGGTGAATATTACATTTCGTCCTCGAAAAAATAATCGAGATTAAATAGATTTGAAAAAATAGATTGTCTAATCGACTTAATATTGGATCCAGCTTCTGTGTATTGAAATAAAGACGGTTGCACGTATGGTGTTAATGTATTTGCAAATTGCTATGGTAATCCGCCGTTAGTGATAAGTTTGTTGAGAGGTGGTTATCTTGCTTTAATATGGCAGTGTGTTTTAAAGTACACTTTTTCTTTTTGTTACGAAACTAACTGTCAGAAAGATGGTATGAGCAAGGAATTGTCTATGCAACGCGAGGATTTTTTAAAAATTAAAAAAGAAATTGAATTAGGTGGAATTAGTGCTTCCAATACCGATACCATTTTTCAATACCGGTATATCGGTATTAAATAATTACAATACCGGTATAATACCGGTATTAAACTTTATTTTTAAATTCATCATAATCTAAATAAAATCTCAAGTTATTAGTAAAAATTTTATTGATTCAATCAACTTATTTGTTTTATATCAAAACTACTGACTTTTTCATTTTTCGCTTTTTTCTGCTTAGTAAAATGAGCCCGTAAAAAACATAGGGCGTTCAGAACATCATCTTCAAAAGATACTCTAATTTTGTTGGCTTCACAGTTTTCAATGTCAGTTTTTCACATGTTGGCTTTACAGTTTTCAATTAATGGTAGGAATTTTGCAAATATATTCAACGATTTCCTCCTTCTTCAAAAATTCCTATTTCAATGCATATAATTTTTGATGAATTATTTGAAACATTCAATTTTCCCTTGTAGTTACATTTCTTATTTTTCAAAATTGCAAAGTCAAGCTTTTTTTTCAATGACAAGTTTACAGCGTTGTCCACAGAATCACTATCGGAAAAAACGCTGGTGAAAGGGAGAGGACTATACCCCTTCTGATTGAGCCGATATTTCAGTCGAGTTATGGTATTTACAATGGCTAATTTGCTATGGTGCTCCAAAGATAGAGCTAGATCCGAATTCTTGTAACGTTGATGTCCCTTGTGCAAAAAATGTTGTATGCTGGAAAAAGAGTACGTTGCTCATTGAATTGTTGCACCAACATAACTTTACAGCTAAATCGGTTTCTCCAAGGTTATCTATCATGAAAATGTTGTATCGGCACACAACAGAATTGCATGATTTTGGCACAATGTTTCCACAGCCTGTTTTACTGGCGCAAGACATAAGTTAACAGCTAATATTGCATCGAAATCATTATTAACTACCTCAACTTTGGACTCAAGGGCAAAAAGTGACTCGTGAATGCATTTTTTCAAATATACAAAACGTTCGAGTACTTTGTGCAAGCTAATCCAGCTAGTTTTGGATCCAAGTATTAGTGGAATATCTTTATCAATTTTTTTAATGTGCGTTTTTGAATTTTGATCATTTTTTGTCGGAGAACGGAAAAATGAAAATTTCACAACGGTGCGCACCTTTTTGATTAACGGCTGCAGATCATCAGTCAGTTCAATAGAGTCATTCTCTTCACTCATTACAACTTGAAACCCGCCGGAAAAGTCTTCATTATTATTGGTTTTGTTTGTGTCATCAGTATTTCCTCGTCACTTTCTCTGTTATTGCATATTACTTTCAAGTTTTTTTTGCAGAAATTGACGATTTTTTGTACAAAATATCTTGAATACCTAGTTGATTCCCATGCCTAATGCACAACTGTTATTCACAATTACTTCAACGCCCCACTTTCTACATTTCCGAAACTTTTCATATTTACGTTAGTGCAAAATTCAAACAGGCGTTCTACATTAAGGGAGTGACGTAATGATAATATTTTAAATTGGTGCTTCATTAATTAATGAAAACACGAAAGTAAATGGAATACCTAAAACTTCCAGTCACGATCAAACAACGCTTCCGGTAAGAAAAAGATAGCTAGATGACAAAAGACGTGTTTAAATTGTCTAAAACAAGTATTCAACGTATTTTATACGTCTTAATCGCGTCTTTTACCCACAGAGAGCCAAACTTTCCTACCAAACCTAGTGAGAAATGAGCTGGCAACTAGATATCAAGTATAAAGTACGTAGAATACTTGGTTTAGACAATTTAAACACGTCTTTTCTCATCTAGCTATCTTTTTCCTACCGGAAGCATTGTTGAAAGTTTTAAGTATTTCATTTACTTTAGTGTTTCACGTAAAGAGGGCGATAGCACCTGCTATATCATAAGCCCTCTACATATATTTTTAATACTTTTTAACGGGCAAGTCTTGCGACATCGGTTTATTTTTTTCATCGGACATATTTTTAATGGGCAAGTCTTGCGTCATCGGTTGGGAAGGAGTCGTGAACTTCCCATTAAATGCTCTTCCGCGGTGCTCTGTGATAAGACCGTAAAGACTTCTTGGGGCACCTTAAAAAAAGAAAGAAAGAAAGAAAGAATACCGGTATTGAGCCAAACCAATACCGGTATTTCGGTACTTAAAAATGTCCGGTAATACCGGTATTCCGGTACATGTACTACCGGTATTGGAAGCACTAGGTGGAATGTAGTGTTTGTTTATACTTTTCTTTAAAAATAAAAGATTTTTTAGGCGAGGAAAATGTATCAAGTTTTAACGAAGCTTGTGATTGTGCTGCTGAACTTTTGGATAAAAAAACATATGACAATCAATACGGCGTCATTAAAATGTGAAAACATATTTAAAATAATTTTTTTTTATTATCTATGTATCTTTTTTTTTTTTAAAAAAAAAAAGAGAAAAATATTTTTTTTAAAAAATTAAAAATTAATAAACTTATGGTAAATAATTTTTAAATATTTTCTGCAAAAATAAATATTTATATTTTTTTTGTTTATAAATTTTTTATAATTATTTTTTATGTAAACAAAAAAAAATTTAATATTTTTTTAAATATATTTTTTTTGTAGGTGAAACAAAAAAAAATGAAACCTCAGCAGATGTGTAAAAATCCTTTTAATGAAACCTCAAATAATGTGTACAAATCCTTTAATAATAAAGATAAACGGAAAAAGTTTTAGGTAAAAATCTAATTGATTTGTTAGTATATGATAAAATTGAAAAACCGCAACATTTATGTGATAATTGTATTGATAAGTGTGTTATTGTGTATAATTTAATAAGAAGTAGAAAAAATGCGAGACTAGTCAAAAAGATGTTAAAGGTTGTGCATGAAATTCAGTTAGCAGAACAGGAGAGGCATTTTGCTTTTTCAAAGTATATGATAGACAAACGAAGTTATTATCAGTTACATTCAAAGCCTATTTTTGAGGCAGTGCAACAATATAAATAAGGCATACAAAACGTGACTTTTGAAATTGTAAAACCGACGGATTGGAGAGTTGTTTCTCAAGAGGCGATGGGTTTTGCTTTGAAAACAATTAAAAAAGCCCACGGTGTAAACATTACAAAAACAGCAAAAAATGCATTGCAAAAATATATTCAGTGCTTTTTATTTTTTGTTTATGTTATCATGAAAAAAATAAAAAAAATTGTTTTTTTAAATTTTCTTTTTTTACTATTTTTTTACTATTTTTTTTTTAATTTTACAATTTTTAATAATTTTTTAAAAATAGTTTAATTATTTAATACATTTTTTATTACATTTTTTTGTTTATTACAATAAAATAAAAAATAATTAATTTTTTTTATTTTTTATTATAAAAAATATTTTTTTTTTACTTATTTATTAAAGATAAAAAAATGTCTGTAAGAGAAAAAATAATATCATTTTATGCTATTGACGAAGCAGGAATAACAAAAAGATATACTCAACCTTTTACTGGCTTTCGATACGAAAAAACACATTTGGGGAATGAAAACAATTTGGAAAACAAAAACAAAACGGAAAGCGATTTGGAATTGAAAAAAAAGAAAAAAAGATTTTTCATTTTTTTAGTTTAAAAAAAATAATGTTTCAAGTAAAAAGTCAATCGACTAGTGTGTTTAAGCAAATACTTTTAAAACGTTGTTTGATTGTGTGTCAAGAATGGAATTTATAAAAAAATTTATATTGAATTGTCGACACGATATGGATATTTCTTGATATACGCGATATTCATGAGGACTGGATTTACGTAAAACAATTGATAACTTGCGAACGAAATGCAGAGATAAAAGAACACATGGAAGACTATGTTCTATATATATCACTAGCTTTGTTAAAACAATGTCGTATTTTGAAGTATTTTTTGTACGGAAAAATGAGTTATGAAGATGTTGAACAGTTAGATTGCAGTTTGGTAAAAGTGAGAGCACCTAGTCCGTATTTTACTTTAACTAATTTATTTGCGCCCACTTGGGAATCATTAAACCATCGATTTTTACAAAATTACAAAAAGCTTCTACAGTGTTTTCGCATCGAAAAGCATTTTATGTGCGTCCAACAGCGTATTACAAATATGAAAAGTTATGGTTGATATTTCGATACATTTATCTGCAGCAAATTTATTTAAAAAAAAATCCCATTATGAGTTAATAACAACTAGTTTCTTGTCGCCTACTGATTTCGAAGAACAGCGCTTTTATTATGATATGATTAAATTATTTATTAATTTTTAGTGCGTGCTAATTGTTACTTTGAGGATTGTCAAATAGAAGATGCAAAACATCATAACAACATTGTAGATTACGAAGCTGTAAAGATATATCTTTGACTGATATTTTAAATATGCCTAACCTACGTTATATGTATTTGTAATTTAATTAAAAAAATTGTTTTTTTATTAAATTTCTTATTTTTGGTATTATAAAATATAACTTTTTTTAATATTTTTTTAAATATAATTTCTTTAAAAAAAAAAACCATATATAAAAACTATATATAAAAATAATTTTTTTTTACAAAAAAAAACCATATATAAAATATAACTTTTTTTTTATTAATTAAAATATAACTATTTTTTATTAATTAAAAAAAAAAACTTTTTTTACAGAAAAAAAAAGTATGTCATTGAAAGGATCGGCAAAAATGCCAATACGAGCTACACAAGGTAGCGCTGGGTTTGACATTTTTGCTATGGAAGATGTGTATTTATTAAAGCGAGCAACTGTTAAAGTGCCTATTGGTATTCGAATGCAAATTCCTTGTGGGTATTACGGACAATTGTTATCGAGATCATCATTAGCTGCTCAAAATATAACAGTAGACGGTGGCGTTATTGATAGCAATTATCGTGGAGAAATCTGTGTTTTGTTAAAGAACAAAAACGACCGTGAGTTTGTAATTAAACAGATTTAGCTATAGCTCAATTAGTGTTTAGCAATGTTTTCGCCTCAACTTTTCATTGTTGTTCCAGAAGAGGAGTTAACAAGCACAGGAAGAGGAATTGGTGGATTCGGTTTAACTGACTATATGCAAAGAATATAATTGTATAAAAACAATAAAAAATACATTGTAAAAAAAAAGTTTATCTACAAAAGAAAAAAAGTTGTAAGAATTTTTTTTTTTTTTTAATTTTTTTTATGATGATTATTAAGATTGAGATAAATTGGTTTACTTAGTGAGAAAATAAGTTTTTATTTTTATATATATTTTTTCAAAAAAAAAAAATTTATAAAGTAAAAAAATGAAATTTGAAAAAGAAATCAGTGAGGAAAAATACAATAATGATGTTTATTATAAAAAAAATTTATGGACTTCGAAACGTTATTCGGATGAAAGCGTCGATGATTTAATTGTTTCTGACCAAATTACGTGGGACGACGTCCGTGTGTTTATCGAAAACAAAACAAGAGATGTTATTCTTAAAGAAATGAGCAGAACCAAGAGACAGACGCCGGAAAGTAGGAATTTTTTAGTTGGTTTTGTGTCAGTGGTCATGTTTTATTGGTCAAAAGCAGACGGATATCGTAAAATCAATATTTAGATCTCCAGTGCATTATGTTCGAACATTGGAAATTTCTAAAAAAATTGAAGAACTTGTGCACGTTAATGTAGAAGGGAGTCGTCACGTTTCTCATATAGACAGCGAATTTGTTTTGTATAATTTATCCCAATTTCAAGCGCAAATCATTGGTGGAATGAGTACTGCTCGATTTGTCTTGTTAAGAAATTCCATTATTGGTGCACGCGATACACTTTTGTATAAAATAAAAAAGTATGATTATCGAAACAAGGCTTTTTGTGACAATCCGTTATCAAAACGTAATTTAAAAATGGTTCAACAATATCTCAAACGAATACAAGATGAAGATAATCCGTTAAGTCGACGATCGCTTGCTTTTGTAAGTCGTTTCTAAAAAAGAAAATTGAAGCAGAATTGTTTCGTTTTTGTCCGTCGTACATTAGTAAATTTGAATTGAAAAACACATGTATCGACTATTCGTATATGGTAGAAAAAAGTAATTGTTTCTATATGAGTTTTTTAGTATCGTTGGTGCAAATTAAGAAGCAATGGTTTTCCTCTAACGATTGGCAGGAAAGTTTAGATGAAGAACGACTTATAGAATATGCAACAAATGATTGCCTAGACACAAAAGAACAACTAGAATGGTTAAAAATAAGAAGTTTTAATATAAGTTATGAAAATTTATCTGTTCTTTTAGATGAAGTAAGTAAACGGATGGTTCAAATTTAACTTAGTAATTTTCAAGTGGTTACCTAAACCGATAAGAGTTCACTTAAAATTTGAGAAAAGAAATCGTTTTCAACGTGTAGCCTATAAACGCTTTACAAAACTTTATGAAAGTAAAAACTTTCACACATTTCACGCACTTTTGCATGTTTTTATTTGTTTGAAAGTCGCGTATTGTGTCGTGTTCAAAATGGAAGTTTGTGTAAATATTTGATGGTCAGCAATGATACACTATTAGCAATAGTCAATACAATTCGAAAAAGATTTGAATTAGAGGAAGAAACGTTTGAAGACATGTTATCCGATTCGTATTTTTTTTATAATAAATTTTGTTTCTAGTAGGCAAAATCAATTGTCTCTATACAGACTATTCAGTCGTTTTAAAGTATTTTGATTTTACGAGTAGCGTTAGTAAATTAGGACAAGTATGGGACTATTGTCTAGTGGCAGGAAGTTTAAGTATGTCTGAAGAAACTCCAAGCGAATATGTCAACAATAATAAAACAGCCCTGGAAACATATTTGCAATCTCTCGTGTATCGCTATATCGATCATGCAGTTATCGATCACGACCATTGGACTGGTTCCGTTTTGGGGTTGGCGTATTCGTATTGCAATGTACAATATGGCAAAGTTGAAAAACCTCGCGTGGACATTTTTTCACACAATGCTCCTTTCGATCACAGTGTAATGATTAATAAGCACTTTGAAGAATTTTGCAGCTTTCCGTGGTCACATAAAGACGATCCTGATTTATGCGATTTTGATAACATCGTCAAACGACTGTCGTTAGAACATTCTTTTTTCATTACTGACAACATGAGCAAGATTAAATCGTTATCGTTTGGGGATTTTTGTGTGTTTAAAGACAGTTATTGTATTACAAACACGTCGCTAGCAGATGCTACTCGTAATTTAGACACAAAAACTAAAGAACAAATACGTTTGTCGGTTATGCATTACTTGATTAAAACAAATATCGTTTCGCATCAACGAGGAGCTGACTTGATTAGCAATGTCGAAGGAACTCAGTTTTTTACAGGAAAAAGTTGCTTTCCTTATTCTAAAATTAGGTATGAAAGTTTGGAAGAGCCGCTCGTCGACGTTGACGGTAACCCGTGTTGCCCGCCTATCGAAGATTTTTTACACAACAAATTGAGTCGATGTAAAAACAAAGAAGATAAACGTGTCGCGCTAAAAGAAACTTTTGAAAACGTGTTAGCCATGTGGAAAATGTTAGATTTGAAAAAATACTCTACTCTGTTGGAAATTTATAATGTCATTGACACGATCGCTTTGGCATTTGTTTTATTTGATTTTGACAATAAAATTTACAACGAACTTCATTTTCATGTCATCTCACAACTTTCTTCTTTTTCCTTTTCAAGTAAAATAAATTCGTATATTGGCAATATCGCCATTCAGCATCCTCCTTCTAAAGAACATCATCGTATGATTGAAGAATGCATGAAAGGAGGCATGTCTACAAACGGCACACAGAGCGTCGCCTTAGACACTTCGTATTTTGAAAATGTTTTAAATGAACAACCTAATATTTCGAATAAAATTTTGATAATGGATGAAAATGGTCAGTATGCTGGCGCACAAGAACTGCTTCTACCGTTTGCTATGCGTAGTTTTATCGAATATCATTATCAAACGTTGCAAGAAGTAGCTGATGTTTACGGTGGCGAAAGTAATGGTTCGTTTGTTAAAAGCGCGCTTGTAAGATACGTTATTAAAATTGACGATCGCTATCACTGGCTCACTGGCGGTATTTCGCCTTGTATTAAACGCGACAGCATTTCGATATGCGATTTGTCACCGAGCGAAATTTTAGACAAACGAAAATGGGACACTCGCTCCAATTCTTTTTGAATAGCGCTCGATAAAGCCGAAAGACTCGTCTACAAATTAGACAAGCACGAAACTGTCGAATCTTTGGATCGTCTTCTATGGATGACTAAACATGAACATGTTATTATAGTTCAAATACTAGGTGTTGTAGGTGTTATTCGTTATAATTTAGCAAAAGAATTTGTGAGCAGTTTATCGAAAAAGAGAGCTGAAGCAAACGCTGTCGGTGATAAAGTAAAAGACGGATCTTTTAAATTGATGATTAACGGGCATTACGGATGGACAGCGAGAAGCAGCAAAACTTATAAAAATTGCAAGTTTATAGTGAACAAGCAAAAGTGTCTGAGAAAAAGTTTGCAAATTATAATCAAAGCAGTAAATTATTTAAAAGAAAACGGTATATTCGAAATTGAAACCTATTTGCCTGCCAGTTTAACAACTCTTTTAGACGTGCACGATGTAGAGCAAGTATGCATTAATTTAAGTGATAAACGAATTCGTCGCGATGGAATTGATTCTTACTCAATTATTTATAAGCATTTAATATTGACTGAAGTATTTCATTTTGATACAAAAAGTGTGTATTCACCTGATAAAACAATAAACAAGTTTGAAGCAATGTCAATCGCTCTGTGAAACGAAAAAATAAACGAAGCGTTTTGTTTGATCAGCACAAAAAGAAATGTTTTGAACGATAGCTTGCGCTTAGTAGCTTGTGGCATTTTAGGACACGCTAAAAAAAGTGTTACTGTTTTTGCAAGCGTTATTAAAAGAGCTCTCCTGAAAGAGAACATTTTTTGTCAGCTTGTTGCATCAGATACGGATTCTCTATATTTTAGTATATACGGAGATCACTGTGAAGATTTCGATATAAAAGTTGAAAACGTATTAGCTAACGACAAGGATTTTGAAAGCATGATGGATTACTCGAATTATCCTAAACAGCACCTACTTTATTCTACACGTTATCAAAAGATGACCCATCGCTTTCAAAACGAATCACCTAATAAACTTATCACTTTTGTGATAGCTCTTGCAGCTAAATGTTATAAAGTGACGTTTGTAGACGACTCGCACAAACTTAGAGCTCAACAGCATTTGTTATCGTCGCATTATGTCAACGGACTTTCTTTGTTTGTTTTGGAAAACTCTTTTGACAGCACTAGATCCTGCTTGAACAGATCGAGCACTTTATTTAAACAAAATCGACTCCAGTTTTCAACTAATGGCATCGCATTGTGCGAGAAAAACTTAAATTTTATGAATAAAGTCAACTCAAAGCTGTACGTATGCAATAACGGGTTGGGACTCATTCGTGGCAATAATAATTTGCGTGCTTTGAGTAAATTAAACCAAACAGTCGAGAACGACATGACTAAAATGTGCACCGACGAGCACTTTTGCCAATTGTTTGAATTAGAAAAATAAATGATAAACGCTTGTCCTGATTTACAAAAAAGAGACGTCTTCATGAGACGCTTTGCGTTGGCTATCTTAAAATCGATACAAGAAAAAATCGATACAAGAAAATACTGAATAAATTTTTTTTTTTGTAATTTTTTTTATAAGCATGAAAAAAAAGGAAAAAGAAAAGGAAAAAAAAAGGAAAATGCTTACGAGGCACTGTGTCAAAAAAGAGGATTTCCTTTGCCGCTCAATAAATCTAGCGAAATTGGCGACAAAGAACTGCCTTCTGAAAAGTATGACATTTTCAAGGAACAAGTCGATGTTTATCAGGGCAATGTGCTTATCGTAGGTCCTTTTTGACGAACAAAATTCAGTTATGAAGACACAAGCGGCTAGGACAAAACAAATCCATGGTTTCCAATGGAGATTAGCTCAAAACGACAACTTGCATTACCTGATCTAATGATTTATTTGCACTCGAGCGATCGCTATCCTGATACACCCGTTGCGTTTGATTTTGGTCCTTAGTCAAACATTACACGCGACACGCAAGGTCCAACTCCTTATGAAACATTATTCAATTAGGCGCGAACATTTTATCAATTTTTCGGACCAGATCCAACAGATCCTTCAGTACACGTTTGGCAGAATAAATCTCAAGCTGAAATTGCAGCTTTACCGTTTTTAGTATTTGTTGAACATTATAAGAATACTACAAATGCAGAAGTATTAAATGTCATTGATCTTACGCGTCCTTATTACAATATGACTCAAACAAGCAACAAGAGAATCGTTTACCGTATTGCGCCTGTTCGTTACAACATATTGGACTCGTTCTATTATGTTAACGAAGTAAAGATGTATTTGGCTAATATGATAAAAAGTACCAGACCAACGCCTAGCACTTCCGAACTCAAAGAATTGCAAGCGTTTTATTGTAAACAATTCTTACCATGGAATGTTGCTCAATGCATTAAACATGTAGTAAACGATCGCTTGTCAAAAAAACAGTCATTCAATATATTGATAAGACTCAAAGCATGTCGCCTTGGTACAATTTAGACTATGACCCTACAATTGATACAGTCTATCTCACATGTGTAGATTCGCTACCGATCGCGTTCACATCTGACAAAAATTCTCTAGACGTACTTAAGTTTTTGCTAGGAAATATGGTAGGAACGTACATGCAAAAGAATAATGTTATTTCGAACAATCTTTCAGTCGATAAAACAGAAGTTCCTCAATTTCCTTCTCATCATTTGATGTTCTTGCAGCAACAACTTATTTTTCCTGTTGATTTCACTAAAGATCATTATGTTACTTACAAATACACTTTAGAAAATGTTCAATTTAATGACATGCCCATGCCCTATTTGGCAAGCAACGAATTGGTATGGAAAGAATTTCAATGGCAAACTCCTCAATTTTTTCCTAAATCATTAAGAGGCAGCGAGCCTCTTCTATGCAATAAACCGTACGGCTTGAAAGAATTAGAAGTTACGTACGATTACACTAACATTAGTGTAGGCGCAGGCAATGAATCATTTTGGATTTTGCCGTCATTTACAAACATTTTTAACAACGATCACAGCGTAAGGACAGCGCGAAGGTTTTTTGTGCCTCCGCTGACAATAAAAACAAAGACACCGTCTACTATATCCGAAGATGTGTTTATGTTAATGAAAAATGTCAACATATTAAATATTGATCCGACTGTTAATACCAGAAGAAGAATATATTGAATTGTATTTCATTTTTATCATTAAAGACTTTCCAAATCATCAAAATTTATTTAAAAAATATTTGCGTCATTATTACTACGCGTAATTATGTACGGTTTTTGTAAAATTATTAAAAACGATTTTTTTAAATGTACAGAAAAAAATGTAGATGACAGATACAAAGACTTGAAAGATAAAACGGATCATTTTATAAAAATATACAAGAGATATTATCGATGCACTATAGAAAACAAATGCACGTCTTGGAAAAGTAAAATTAAATTAACTTTAAAATATTAGTTTTTGTTTCCCTATTTAATCAAAGATCATTTAAACGAATACGACTTATTAAAGGGTAACAGTTTGATTTTGTTGGAAGATTATCCTTTTTGTTTACAAAGATTGGTGTTTTCGTACAACGATAAGATATTTCATAACAGATTTTATACGCTTTATACACCGCCGCCCATTTATAACTATTTTAAAGTTGAAAAAGTAAAAACTATAAACGATATTTAATAGTTTTTACCTTTTTAACTCTACATATTACTTTTTTAAGTCTACATATTCATATCGTTTAATCAATGTAATTTTTACGAAAAATTAATTATGGAAGTGTTTCCTTATGCTAATTGGTTTTATTGTTTTTAAAAGAATTTTTACCATTTCAAAAATTTAAGGCAAACGAGACATACTATGTTATTAAACAAGAAATTGTTTAATAACATCATTATTACCTGGTAAATTAATGAATTTATTAATTAAAATTAAAGAAGATAAAAAACTTGTTGTATAGATTGTTAAAAAGTTAATTCAATACTTTAAAATATAACAATTTTATGAAAAAATTTTGAATCAGAAAAGTCTATCTCTTAAGATGAAGAAATATAGACCATTAACGGAATTTGAAATGGAAAAATTGGATAAAGACGAATTAGCTTTTGTTTCCTACGTGACAAAAATGTCAAAAGTTAAATCGATGTTTACACGATTGTTTTTGATGCGAGAAAAGAATGTGCTAGTTATGTTTATTAGATCATTCACTGCGAACAATGATGAATACATTTAATAAAGACAATTGTAAGTTTAATTGTTAGTTTGTAATATAATAGTTATTTTTTTTTTTAAATTTTTTTAGATTAGTTCAAAAAAATGTCTGCAAAACTATGTACGGTCATACCTTTAATTTGATGAGCCGCTTTTCCTGTACTGGCTGTAACTGCAATATTTTTTAATTTTTGATCGCTAGAAGCAATAGCATTAAGTACTTTTACCGCATCCAGCACTACCAGCAACATAAAAATTTAATTCTTCATCAAACATTAAAAAGCCAATTTTTGTTTAGCTGATAGAGTTATTTTATTTTTACTGAAAAAAAAATTACAAAAAAAATTAAGAATACATAAATAATATAACAAATTTATAAAAGCACATCATGATTAAAATCATATCGTTATTCGTCAGTTCAAATATATTATTGTATTTTTTGTTCATTTTTCTATCGTTTTCTATTTTTATTAATAATTCTATTTCTTTTGTCATTTCATGCAACATGCAAAGCGTTAATATATTTGTAACTTCTTCACATAATATTATTTTCAATTTTTTTTTTTTAATGATTTTTCTGGTACAAATTTTCTTCCTATATCCATATTTACTTTTTTTATCTAAAATATTAAAAAATAAAACTAATAGCAATTTAAAATTTCTTTATTGTCATCATAAGAACTCTCATAAGAATAACGCCAATTTATACATAGATTAATACACATTTGTATTTCTTCAATCCATTTTTTTTTTTGCTAAATCGTTCATATTTTGATAAAATTGATAAAACATGTTATAGTCTGGATTTAAATAAAGATGAAAATTTCGTCTTATATATTGTAAAATCATTAACAAAACAACATGATGATTGTTAATGATGCTTTTTGTTTCTTCAAAAATATTTTTCATTTCAGAAAGGTTTCCTAAACTACAATCTGTGCTATATCTCAAAGCATACTCTTGTAATTTCGCCAATGTTAAATTTTCTTTTTCACAAATTTTTATAAAAATATCCATCAAGCAATTTCAATTTATTTCTGTTAATTCCATCTAAAAATTAAAACAGGTTACAAATAAAAACTAAAAATTATACAAAATCTAAAGTAAAAATCTTTTTTTTATACAAATTTTTATTAATAAAAAAGTTTTTTTACATAATCATGCACTTTTAAATTAGCTTGATCAATAATTAAATTCTTATCACAATTTTCAAAAAACAAATAAAAGGTATAAAAAGTTATGTCCTTATAATCTAGAAAACTTGCCAATAATATTTCTAACAAAAATAAAATAACGTAATTAAATTGATAATAAAAAAAATCAGTCCAATTAATCCAAACTGATTCTGGAACATTAAGTTTTTCAAGTTGATCAAAATTTTTAATAGTTATACATTTTCTACATGTTTCTTTATATGCTAAAGCTTTTTCGTACAGATCTGATAAAGTAAAATTCAACATAGTAAGTGAACCAGGAAATGTAAACTCAATCAAATTTCGATCTCTCAAAGTTTTCATAATGTCATTGAATTTTAATTCTGTCAACTTTCGTTTATCTTGATACCATTTCATGTTGAATTCAAATTTTCTATATAATTGACAAATAAATTTTTCTTTGTCTTGATAGTTTTTAAAAAATGACAAAATTCAAAAAAAAATGTCAGTTTGAATGTCTCCATTTACTTTGTTAAGTTTAGATAAAATGAAAATAAATTCATAACCACATACTCTTATCGGTACTTGTCTTTTATTTGTTGAAACTAATGTGCCCTAATTATATTCGTCTTTCAATTCACAATTCATTTTTTTTGTTTAATTCGTTCAACATGTATGCCATAAAAAAAACAAACTCGACAATTATCTAAAAGAAGAAAAAACAATTTATGACTAGTATATTTATATAGTAATCATAAGACAGGTTGACAGGCATTTCATGCCTATACAAATCCAATTTGTAAACCTTAATAATAATAATAATAATAATAATAATAATAAATACAAATTGCATACAAAAATTTTTATGATACGTGTTACGAATAGAAATGGCATCTATTTCTAACAACTTCAAAATATTTTGGAGTTGTTAGAAATAGATCTAAAAAAATTATTTAACAATTTTATAAATCACAAATATAATCAACAATAACATTTATTATAATCGCAACAAGGACAACAAATATACAAATTTAAACAATCTATCAAATCAAATAAAAATAAAAATAAGTTTTTTTTGTCTTTTAATGCTATAATGGTAACATTCATTTTCTTCATATCTAATAATGATATCTTCTGTTATTTTTATTCCTTTTTCGCAAACTGCAATCATATTTTGAATCAAAGTTAAATACGTATGCACTATCGTATTACGATTTTTATAGGTAAAGTTTGAGCATTCCAAAACACATCTTTTAAACCATTGATAAGATATTGAGATATTATTTTGTTTGGATTTTTGAATAATAAATATTTATTTAAATAGATATCTAAAACAATCTTATTTAAAATAGAGATTGATTTTTTATCTTATTTGTTTAAAACTGATTCATCAACATATTTGTTAAGTACCAACAAGTCAACATTTCTTAGACCACATCGACCTATAAGACATTGATGTTCTTCGTGTATTTCTTTACAATTCATTATAACTGAAAAAAAAATTACAATTATATATTTATAAACAAATACATTGATTATAAACAATAATACAAATTTAAATATTTTTTTTCAAACATTATGCGTGATTTTTATTTCATCATAACACGAAGAAAAAAATCAAAGCAAAAAAAATTTTTTGCTTTGATTTTTTGTTTCACGTTTAAATTGATTTCAGCAACATATCTAGTATACCAGCATTTATTTACTTTTCTAAAAAAAAATTATAATTCTTTAAAAAAAAATTACAAATTAATAAAGATTATTACAATAATAACATTTTATTTTATCATCATCTTTATCATTTTTATTTTTATTGTTTAATTGGTTAACTTGTAAAACAAAAGAATCTAATCATATATAATCATTAAAAACAAAAGAATCTAACCATATATAATATATTAAAAAAATCATAAAATATTTTAAATTTTGTAGTAAAAAATAATTTAACGTTAGATTTTAAATCCTTCTGTCAACATAACAACAAATTGATGATTATAAGGCATTTCTTCTGTTCTCGTAAATTCGCATCGGAAAAAATATTGGGGGCTTTTTGAGAAATTAGGTATTTTAGACTTTTGAGAGGTTGCGTGATAAAACGTTTTTTGTGTCAAAATGACCGTCTTATAAAATCAAGAAGGTTAGTTTTTCTATAACAATACTATCCGAGGTCGTATTCACTGTCAAATTGTCTTATACACATAAAACACAATGAATCCTTAAAATGAACTATTTCTTTTAATTTCCGAAAAATGTATAACCTATTTTATATCTAAAACATATTTTTAAAGTCAATTTGGTACTTTTGGTTTAGTTAAGAGGTATGTTAGGTTTTAGAAACATGTCAATAAATTAAAAAATTAAAGGAGTTTCAAAAAATTAAATTTATTACATCAAAAATGTTTAAAGTTATAAGCAACAGTTGCTTTTTTTTAGTGCTGTAAGATGATTTAGTCTATGCTGCACAACTGTTCGACTTTCCCAAAACTGCTTGAAGTCTTGATGAATAGACTCCAAGGTCTGCTCTGTCCAATAACCTAATCCTAAACATTATATATATATCTTGTATAAGGAAATAGGATTGACAAATCAAAAATTAACTGTATTGTATTGTATTTATATTCAATATTATTAAATTTACTAAATAAACAATGTAGAAATCTTACCAAAATGTCATCCCTTCATTTTGATGAACTCCTCAATATGTTGTTCTACTAGGTGTACTTTTAAAGATACTGTGTCTCCCAGGTCCCTGTAACTTGAGGAGAATTCCTTTATGTCGTTAATGTATGTAGGACTAACAGATTTGCCAAAACATCTTTGAACTATTTTGTTGAAGTCTCGTAAAACTTTTTTATACTTGGCTGATTGAATACACAAGCCTTTCTGTTGGAAAAATACTTCTAAGCTCTTGATTTTTTTCAGAAAAAGGTTGCAAGAATTGCCTTCTAGGTGATGCTGCCCTTGGTAAGATACCCGGTTGAGACTAATAGATCCCAAACAAAACTTATAGATATAGATCCCTCCTTCTTGGTTTCAAACAACTTCTTTTCCATTTCTGAGATTAACTTGTCCACTACACCTAGCAGTATATGTAGACCTGGTATATTAACTATTTCAATTATCTTCTTGGTTAAGTCCCCAGTTAATAGAGGTGGATATACAACATTATTAAACTCTTTTGCATTTTCTACTTTTGCGCCGTCCACCTTACAATCATCATACAGTTTGCAAAGAGAAGACAACGTATAATGTTCAGCTTTCATTATTTTGGGAAATGAGGTTTTACAGAATGAGCAAGGATGTTTAGCTGTTGCTGTCTGTTTGCCAACCATCTGGAGCAAAACTTTCAGATATTCTGATACAGTATAGTCCAAAGAATTTATCTTTAATTTATCAAAGATCATTTTTAAATTTACATAGCTTTCATTCATTGAGGGCAAAATGACGAGAATGAGAGTTTTGTGAACACTTGAATACTTAAAATCTTGGCTTGAATATCCTTACCCATTTCGACTTTTTTTCTCTGGGACAGTATGTGTCTTCATTTCTGGTTTTAATGTAATTAACAAAGTCACTTTAAGGTACCCTTGCCCCCATCTACGCCAAGCTTGATATCAACATCATTAGGGACCTCATTCTGTGTTGAAGAACCAGGGCCACGAGCTCTTCAACATCATTACAATATACTCCAGGAACTTCTTTCTCAACCATCTAAACATGCAAAAGAAAAATTAGGTACCTAGCCACTTGTGTTATACTAATTAAATGTTAATACTCAACCTGTCTAACACTTAATAAAAAATATTCATGTACATTTTCAAAATACATAATATGTGTTCTCTGCTAGAGATTTGTAAAGGAAAAAGATTTTAATTTATTTTTACCTCTTTTTTCCCTGGGGTACCAATTTCCTTCATAAAAATAGAAAGCTTTTCTCCATTAAAAAGGTCTAGAATAGCATTATTATTGCTTGTCAGTTTCTTAATGAATCTTAGTTCAATATTTACACCCTCAGACCGAAGATACAGATTTATCTTAATCGTTTCACGATCACTGCAGTGAAGTTTCAGTTGAAGTAGATTAAGTTTTTCTGATGTAAAGTATGGTTTTTTCGGTTCAGTTTCAATCCTGACAACCATCTTATTTGGGCCAAAAGTGTTTAGAGTTAATTACTTATCTAAACTAAGATCTTTTAGAGATCTTGAAAAAATTCTTTGTTTAGTCACAGGGGATGCCGACTGTACAATAGCTGCCAAATTCTTTTGTCTCTCTAATTTGGTGCAAGAATGAGACTTTCCTTTTCCAATTTGGGCATAGTATGTATTGCATAAATTTCTCTTTAACTGGTTTTCAGGACCTCGAGCTACTGAATTTCCTGTAAAGCATTCAACCATTGGGACTGTAGCTTCAATTTTTTGATTCTTTTTTCCATTATCACAGATGAAACATTCACATTTGCCCCCTCTAACAATTTTAGTGTTCCAATCTTAAAAAAAAAATATTCTTGGCATGAATTTGCAACATAATTATTTAAATATCACCTAATTGTTTAATGAAAATTGTACTTGTAATTGGCATTTACCTTCATAACTTGGTCTGGATTTAAAGGTTTGATCTACACTCAACAACTTTTTTCTACTTTTTGAGCAAATCATACCAGGGAGATCTGGGTTTTGGCTCGCATAATCTTGCTAAAAGTGCATTTTGAGACGCTGGCAGTAATCGTGTTTTCCATTTGATAAATTTGTTATCACTTTGCAGTTAATAAATCTTAAATCTTTTGACTTATGAAAACAGCAAATGCAGAACAACTTTAAAAACTCATCATGTGTTTTTGCCTTATGAGGCATTTTCTTAACTAATTAATCTATCTGGAATTTTTTTTTTTACTTTAATAAACTTTTTTTAAAATATAACAATGTCGAATTAAACACAAAAAGTGCGGCACATAAGTGGATATTAGTTATATATATATATATATATATATATATATATATATATATATATATATATATATATATATATATATATATATATATATATATATATATATATATATATATATATATATATATATATATATATATATATATATATATATATATATATATATATATATATATATATATATATATATATATATATATATATATATATATATATATATATATATATATATATATATATATATATATATATATAGAGAGAGAGAGAGAGAGAGAGAGAGAGAGAGAGAAAGAGAGCATACTTCAAGACCATGGTAGACATCCCAAACAATTTTTTCTTCTCAAAACCTCTCAAAAATCTAAAATAACTAATTTCTCAAAAAACCCCTTATAAATGATTTTGTTTAATACGTTTTTGGAATCGGGAGATGGTCCCTGTTCATTGACAAAAAAAAATTGTTTGGAATGTCGACCATAGTCTTGAAGTATGTTCCACTGCAGTGTGAATACAAAACCAATTTAAAATCACCGATACAAATTTCTCAAGCTATAATTATTTTGAAATGAAAGTAAACCAAATTTCACCGTATCATACTCAATTCGGTTCACAAATTACGTTTACTACATCTCTTTCTAATTTACCCCAAGACATTTATAAAATAATAACAGATTGGACAATGATTGCTAAATACAAATCAGAAAAATTTATCAACGTTTTGGTTTATTGCGAACAAACTAAATATATTTTTTCCCCAACTTTGAAAGTACCTTCCGACAAATTTATTTTTAATAAATGCAATCAAGATACCAAGCTTGTTTTTTGTTTTAATTTATCAGATTATAACAACGCCACTTAAGTAACTGTCAATATTGAATTTACTAATAATTGCAAAGCCGAAATACAAAGAGAGTTGACAACGATTGATATTGTCGACGTAGAAGATTGGAAAAAAACAAAATGGATTTTTTTTAACACTAATAAAAAACCACTTAAATTTAACAATTTAAGTAGTACTGTTTTTTTTTTTCTACATTGAAAATACAAATGGATTATTTAACAATTAGTTTTTAAAACTAATGGTAAAATTAACTTTTAAAAAAAATGTTGAATGGAATGGATCGATTTGATTGTAATGGTCATTGTTGTAATAAAACAAAGTTTTACAAGATAAAAAAACAAATGGAAAAAATTACTGAGGATGTTTAATCACAAATACAATCGTTACAATACGAACCTTTTATGTTAAGAGAAATGAATAAAAATCAAAAAGAAGAAATACAAAGAATTTCTAAGGAACTGCTTTAAAAAACAATCAATTAGAATTGACGTTATGAAAATAAAGAAGTTAAACTTTTACATTTGAATAAAATAAAGTGTTATTATTTGTATTAAATTGTGTTATTAAAAATATATTGTAACTAAAAAAGTGTCTCTTTTTCGAGCAAAAGGTAATTATGCGAAAAATTTAGTAAACGAGCGTATAGCGGAAAATTTAAAAGATCCACAAAAAAGTCAACTGAAAGAAATTCAAAACAAAATTTATCATCTTCAAAATCAACTGTCTCATTTTTCTACTAAAGCAGACGTTCTTAATATCAAATAAAAATTGGATGAAAAATGCGAACATTTAAAATTATTAAAACAACAAAACGAATAAGACTCCTATGAAAAAAAATCTTGATGTAAAAAAAATATTAAAGAAAATGAAACTGAAAAACCAAGGCGTAAAAAAGTAAAATATTCAGAAGAAGAAGAAAGCAAAAGTTTTGAAGAAGAATATGTTGAAAAAAAAACACCAAAAACTAAAGCCACGTTAACTTCACACGGTTGTACTCAATGTTTTCAAGCAGTTAAAGCAGTAGACGCTATTCAGGGTTTGTGCAGAAACTGCATTATACAACAAAATGATTTTTTATCTAATCCTTCTATGCAAAATAACATTAAAAAAGAAAGCAAAGAAGAAAAATAAATAAAAAAAAGTTTAATTGAACTTGGTTACAGGCGTATTTTAAAAGATGTTAATAATAAAAAAATTACCATTAAAAAAAATACTTCCGACTCGGAAGATGAATAAATAGAATAAAAAAGTATTATAAAAGCTTTTATCTTCTTTTTTTTTTTTTTTTTTTCAAAAAGAAAACAAAAATTCTATCACGATGGGTTCTATGACAAAATATATGAAAACGGGTGACGGCAACCGTTATACGCCTAACAATAACGGTCCCGTTACCATTAATGATGTTTTGCAAAAAGCAGAAGACGAAAATTGTCTTTCCAAGAAGCAACAAGCGGTAACATTAGCGCAGAAATGACCGCAGCATTAAACGATAAATATCCTGGTTTTAAAACTGCTCTAGCTCAAGACGAAGTCATTTTAGTTTAATTATCAAAAATTTACTTTCGATTTAAATTCAGATTATAAATCTTTAATTACGTTTACTATGAGATTAAACGAATGGAAAATACCGGAATACTATATTTTAGAATTTAATGTTCATCTATTTAAAGACATAAACAAAAAAACAAGATTTGTTACAACAGTAAATCACGCAGATTTAGATTTAATAAAAAGAATTGCATTGGTAGAGGCTCCCAATCAGCAACGATATACCGGTCCGGCAATGGCCCAGCGCAGGTTGCGGAACTAGCCCGTATCTGGCTTGCCAGCGCAGGCGCAGTGCTGGTGCAGGCGCAGAGCTGGTGTATCAGTGGTCCGCCATTGGCAAGCCAGTGATGGCTTATCAGCTGTCCGCAAATGGCAAACCCGTACTGGTCTAACGCAGGTCCCCAAATGGCTCACCGGAGCGGGATTAACGGTCCATCAAAAAAGCTTTAATAAATATCTAAGGAGCTTTAAGATAACTTTTATCGGTACAAACCTGAAGTTGAAGCAAAACTGTAAGTAAGATTAAATTTAGTTATAAATTGTAAAGTATTGCTTAGTTCAAATAGATCATAAACTCTCGCATGCAAATATTTTGATACATAAGATGTTGTTAAGATATCAAATTTTTTAGAGAAATTTAAGTCTAATTGTACTTACTAGTTTATCAAAGATAAGAGTATCTCTAGTAATTATATCTTCAAGCTGCTGCAGCTGTTTCCGGTCACATACAGGAAGATCAAGAGTTTCAAAAATGTTGCTTCGTCTTGTGACAAAGTCTGCAACATAGTAGTGTTGTAAGTAGTCTGCTTCTGAAGATTAGCTACTTTGCTTTTCAGCTCAATTAAAAGAGTAAATATTTTATTTAAAACACTGTTTAATGTTTGTGCAGATGTTGACTAGTTGCTGTAGACAAATCTGTGGCATTCAAACTAGTAGCTGGAATTGACAATCTAGTCGGAATATTAGGAACAAGGTTGGCTATCACTTGTTCTAACTCTCCTTCTATAAAGGCGCCTGCTGAAACAAATGATATATCTTCTAAATTACGCCGACTGATTGTATGCAATTCTGATGCTGCATGTGTTGAAGATTGGTAACAAGCGGCAGATGTAGATGTAGCAGATTGCCAACTACTTGTGGTTACAGGTGTTACAGATTGTTGACTAGCTACATGTGATGAAGATAACTCAGAGTCTCGTTCAATAGCTTTTGTAAATGGCTGTGCAATTGATTCTGCTATGGCTCGTTCACTGATTACAGGAGATGAAGGTGCTAACGAGCAAGGACTAGACACAGGAAATGGAGGTGCTTTAGGGGCTGGTCTGTGAGATTTAGATTTAGATCGACTGTTGCTCCCTTTGCAGAACCTTCCCTTTTCTTAACTTGGCAAAGGGGTTGTTTCTTTATTTTCTGAGAATCTTTGTCAGAATACATTACATTAAGTGCAATATGATTATATACCTAGAAATTTCATTACACTATTTGTTTTTTAACACAATAACTATTTCGTTTAATTAATTAATATTACTTTATATAATTAATTAATTTACTCTACATAATACTTGAATTTAACTTTTTTTACGTAGTCTCGAAACATCTACATAACTATGTAGATCTGATGTTATCTTGGTTAATTGAATACTATTTAAATATAATAATTTAAATATAATTAAAAATAATAATTGAATACTATTGACTAGTTGCTGTAGACAATTCTGTGGCATTCAAACTACTTTTTTTTTTATTTTTTAAATTAACATTATTCTTCCTTTTTCTTGATTTTTCTGTTACAACAGGACAATCGTTGCTCGCCATTATGATTATTATGTTTTCTTTTCTTTTCCCGCATAATTCAACCAATTATTACGGATTCTAGTAACCACGTGATTTTTACAACATTCAAAACTACGGACATAGCTGTTTGTTCCAAACTTAACGCTGGACATCGCTGATTATTCCATTGGGATCTGTTTCATTTTATCCTCTTTATTGAGGACTGGGATGTTTTTTTCATTGGTTTTTTAAAGAAATTTATGAAATAAATCATACTTAATGGAAAAGTAGTAATAACTCAAGTTTTTTTTAAATGTGACATCGCTGGTTTTTCCACTGAGGTCTTCATATATATATATATATATATATATATATATATATATATATATATATATATATATATATATATATATATATATATATATATATATATATATATATATATATATATATATATATATATATATATATATATATATATATATATATATAATATATATATATATATATATATATATATATATATATATATATATATGTATATATATATATACCATTTTCTTCATTACGCCAAGACAAACTAAATGCATGTTGTCTGCAGGTACCTGTTATATCATTCCTAATGATGGAATGGCAACAAGTGGGCTTTTTCCATGATGATGTTTCTGATCTTTCATTTCTACAAATGATGAGTCTGTTCTAAGAGCTGCTGTTGTTTCCGGAAAAGTTGTACGACCGTGATAAACACCATGTTGTACGCATTTATCACATCACAGATATGCACTGTGACCCTTAATACATTTAATAAAAGCTCGCGCTGGGGTGTCACAAACCAGAGCAGAAACTTTTCATAACACACATTGTTAAATATGACTCCTGTTTCCTGAAGGTCTCTTAGCTTCTTAACAAAGTCTTTCAAAAATGCATTAATATCATTCGGCTTGCTATTTCCACAGTATAATGCAACTGTAAACGGCTCCCTATTTGTTTGAACCACACCATCAAAATGTTCCATTAAACACAGAATTGGCCACAACTGTATCTTTGAACCTTTTAATAATGGCAATCCATCGATATTGAATTGTAACATATTTACCTGATTCACTGTTGTACCTTTAGCAACTAACTGTGACAATCTCTTAACAACTTCTTGCTTTATGCCAAAATAACAATATGAACTGTCACGTACCTCTTTCTTGTAGATTTCAGACTGCATTACTGTTTTTCGACTTTTTAGCAAATCAGGGCAAATTTTTCGTAAAATAGTCAGCAAAGCAGCTAACGCAGTAAGTGTAGTATTAAAAGAACATGACCATGATGCCAAATCTGTTACAAGTTCTTCCATTATAATGAACTGAGAGCTTTGGTCAGACTCAGAATCGCTCATAATAACATTTTCAACTTCGTCATATTCATCAACATCACCCAAAGGCAATGCAAAATTCTCTGATGTCTTACTGCAATTGTTAAATAAAGGCTTGAATAAAAGAGTTTGGCTGCTTAATTCAGTAACAGGAACCACTAATATTTCAGACAATTGAGGTGATAAACTTGCTGTAGCCCATTCCTCTCTAACATCAATATTACGCTTTTCAGTATCAATTATTTCAGTTAAGATATGTTGCATTTCGCTTCGAATCTTTCTTCATTTTGTCCAGTAACTCATTGCTAAAACTGCCTAAAAGTAGCATAATTTTCAGCAAACAGCAATTAAATGAAAAACAAAAATATTTATTTACTGTAATGGTTTACCTTAAGATTAATTGATTGAATAGTTTTTCACTAATTTGAATCCAAAGGGTTCTATTCAGCACTCAATATCACAAAGACCACTAAATCAAACACACACTAAATATTTACATAAAAGTAATCAATTTGTTTGTGTGTGAAACTCTTTTATATAATAGTTTGATTATACATACATACATGCATATATATATAGGGTTTTTTTGTTCATAATCACATAAATGCCATTATAAAACAGTTGAAGCAATGTTTTACAACTGATTGCCCTTCCTGACGTTAACATGAGGCAGGTTGTACTGGATTACATGTTATCAGTTGCAGGATAACCTGACTTGACACAAGGATAACATGACCTGACTGTGCAAATAATCAGACTATGTCTGTAATTGAAGATTTCCTCAATTATTAGCTAATTAAATATTATAAATAATAATATAACATGCTTCCTTTAGTCGATCGACGACACGACAAATATACATGCACTGTAAATGCGTACTGGTGTACCTTTGCAGGACCACCTACAGTTTACCAGCGCTGGTGCGCCTATTTAGGGCCTATATAAGGCCAACGACGGCATACCAGCGCCGGAGAACCGTTATCGGCTTAGCTATGGTCTAGACGTAGATAAGCAGCTCTGGCGCGCCTGGTATGCTTTAGTGTTGGACCTTTATTGGTACGCCAGAGCTGGCCAGCCAGCAACGGACCGATTGAGTGCTGCTGACTGGGCTTTTGCTTATTATATTTATAAACTTATAAGAGTATTTCTAAAGTATCAAAAAAATATCTTTATGTCTGCTAATAACGTTGTATATAATCGAGCTTTCCAAAGATTTAAAACAATGTTTATTAGAGTTATGTTAAAAATGTTTAAAAGAGTTATGTAAAACAATTTAGAGAGCAAATGCTAAACAAAAATTTAGGACTAACAGAAAAAACAGTCCGCGGAGCAACTTAAAAAGAAAAAAAAAATTATGAAATCTAACGATGGTAACGTTAGGTTTCATAAATTTTTTTATGATGTAGTGTTACTAGACACTACACCTGAATATCAAATATTTTAACAAGAAACTTATAATGCTAAAATGAACGAAGAAAAAGGATATCGTTTCAGAGTGCCATTATGTTTGTTGTGTGAATTGCTTCAAATTAAAAGTTTTTACGGAAAAGGTAAAGATTTAAAAGTCGAAATAACTGTTGAACAAGATACTAGTCAACTTTTAAAATATATGAGACCTTATGACGCTGACGATTTAACCGCTTTAGCTAATGTAGGAATTTTAATTAAAAATCCTACAATTTTGGTCAATACCTACCAAATCAAAGCTGTTTTACCTTTAGAAAAATCTTTATACATTAACAGTTACCTAGACGTATCTTATACAATACTTCGTTTTGCACATTACTAACAAGTTATAACTAGCGTAAAAGGTACAGATAATATTACCATAAGAATAGCAAATATAAAAGCAGCCAACATGATACCTCGTTGTATTTTGTTTTCCGTTCAATCAAAAAAAGAAAGCAATCATCTTAGCAAAACTTATTTGACACCTGTTAAAATGGCTTGCACTACGAATAAAAAAATTATTTTTTATAATTTTAGAAGAACTTTTGTCAATTCTTCAGGTGACACTTATGAAATTGATTTAGACAACAAAGTAGAAGATCATCAATTATGTTATTGTAGTTATGTTTCTTGGTGTAAAAGAAATACACCTTCTACTCTCAATATTAATAATTATGCTGATTTTTATACAAATGACGATGACACTTTTATTAAGAACCCTTCTGATTATTTCAGTAAAATGGCAAATTTAACAGAACCTTTAGCTGTCGATACGACTAGCGATTATAATTATATTAATGACAAACCTCCGGCTACCATTCAAGGAAACAATTCTTTTCAAATTGCCGTTAAATTTGTTAAAGCTTTTAAAGGTATCATAACTCTGTACCTTTAACTTGCGGCACAATTGATTCAAATTGGAACAGGAGAAGACGAAAATTACACATATTATCCTTTCAAATTTAAATCATCTTAACACTTTATACAAATTTTTATTTTGGTTAAATTAAACATGTTTTAATTTTTTATGCACGCACGACTATTTAATTTAAAAAGAAAATTTAAAAAACATTTTATATTTGTTCTTACTCAAAACCAGTTATATGGCGCGAAGACGTTATCGTAAAAGAAGAGGTCGCAAACATCGAAGTAAAGAAAAATAATAACTAGAGCTAAAAATCTTGCCAGACGTTTACTTAGATCTGACGTAGGAGGTTTAGCGTTAGATTATTTGCAAAAACAACGTAATGTGTAGATTGTGTAGAAGAAGAATTCATAGAAGACGAGGAAAAGGAAGAGTCTATTCACCTCCTTTAAAAGGAGCCGGTAGAATGAAACGAATACGCGGTAAATTTCTGTCGATAGTAGGCGCTTTATAGGAAGGCAGTTTATTATCTCCTATAATACCTCGCTAACAAAATGTATAAAAAAACACTTTTTAAATTATTTTTTTTAAAATACGTAAAAGACTAAGAGGAAAAAGACACAAAAGACGTTTAAATAGACGAATGCGCGGTAAAGGTTGAGGAGCTGTTAACGTTAGGTTTATTGATATTACCACTTTTTGGAGGTATAGCGGCAGGATTGGCAGAATTAACTGCTCTTTTTTGAAAATCTATAAATCTTCATTTCTTTCAGGTTCATTTTGTTTTATTCATTTTCTCTTGTTTATTTTTTGACCATATAAATTTTTGTTGTTTTTTTTTTTTTGTTGATTTTTGTTTGACGGTATAAGTTTTTGTTGATTTTATGACCATATAAAAGTTTTATATACGATGTCTTTAGAACGTTATTTTTTAGTCGATTGTATTAAAGACATCATTTTTTGTTAACGAAAAGGCGCCTTTTTTTATACTTAATCTTGTCATAAAAAGGTATAAAAAATGCGTGTTTTAGACGTTTTGTTAATCAATTATGCAAATTAAAAAAAAAAAATTTTCTTGGCTTCGGAAAGACGTTTTCGTCATATGTACTTATTAGTATACTACAAATGATGATATGTCGGAAATGCTTTTTCAAGCTCAAATAACTTTTAACCAGTTTTATCCTCTTCTGTTTAACATAATAAACTGTAAATAAAATGTAATAAAAAAATTTAATTTGTCAAAAAAGTACCAAAAGTAACACGAAAAATTTCATGTAATATCTTGTCAAAATTAAAAGAAAACTTTTCACAAAACCAGTAGCAGTAAGTCAAAATTTAATATTTTTTATAAATCTTTTTTTAAATAAACTGATTTTTAATTATAATATTTGTGTAGATTGTTAAACCGTATGAAAATACGCACAAACCACCTCAAATATATATTCCACAAGTAGTGGTGCCTTGACAACTTAAACCTGATGATCTAGTGATGTAATTATGAGAGACTGAATATTTTGGCGATTTGCCAGCAATAGATCTTGGTTATATATATATATATATATATATATATATATATATATATATATATATATATATATATATATATATATATATATATATATATATATATATATATATATATATATATATATATATATATATATATATATATATATATATATATAAATATATATATATATATATATATAAATATATATATATATATATATTTATATATATATATATATATATATACATATATATATATATGTATATGTATATATATATATATATATATATATATATATATATATATATATATATATATATATATATATATATATATATATATATATATAAATATATATATATATATATATATATATATATATATATATATATATATATATATATATATATATATATATATATTTATACGTATAATATAATACCAATTTTTATTATTTTTTTTATAATTATAGTGGAACAATTATATTATTATTACCACTTATAAGTTAAAAGTTTATATTTTAAAAAAGATGTTTAGGAATATTACCATATAATAAAAAAAGAAAAAGACAATATTTAAATGAAAAAATTTATCAATGTAAAAATTCTTTTTGTTTTAAAATAAACTTCTTACAAAGTTTTCAAAATTGTTTTCAATTTGTTAAAATAGTTTATGATTTGTAAAATTATTAGTTCGTTTACTTATTTGATTGCCTACAAAAACTCCAATTCGAAGAAATTCTGCCAATACTTTACAATAACCGGTTCCATAACGATCTTCTGCTATTTTTATTAGAATCCTAGCTTCTTTAGGGTTATAACTGGTACAGTTTGCGTTGTTAATTTTTTCGAGTTTCATTTTTTTTAAGATCTAAAAAAAATTTCAGACAAAATTAAAAAACTTTAAAAAAATTATTAATTTTTATTTAATAAATTGAATACAAAATTATAAAAATCTTCTTCAATTTCTATTTTATATCAATGTTTTCTTAATTGTTTGTTTGTTTTTAAACCTTCTTCAATAATAATGCCTTGAATTTGATAAATCGAATTTCAAACGGAACCTCCATTTCTTTTACAAAATTTTACTTTAACATTGCATTATTCTTTCTTAAAATAAAAAGATTCTTTATCGTCAATAGTGACAAATTTAATTATGAATAATTATTTTCATCTAAAATGTTAAAAAAAAATGTTAAATAAATTCATATTTATCATTACAACTAGGTTTAAAATGAGGTTCATAAACTAATTTACATTGTTTAATTACCCAATCTATGCATTGCATAGAAATATTAAAAAATGATTGCATAATTAATCTGTGTTGTTTTGTTACTGAATAAAAAATTATATAATACTCTTTTTCATAAAGTTTAAATATATGACAAATAATTGACATTAGGATATATAAATAATGTGTAAATATTTGTTAATTTTTTTGAAACATTTGTCTTCATATGATTTATAAACAGAATATTGTGTTAATATTCTTTCATTTGTATGAAAAAAACGGATACATTAAATCGTTAATTTGTTTTCGTATATGTGATACAACCATACGTAAAAGTTCTTCAGAAGCCAGCTTTCTTTTACACAAATCTTTTAAAGACCATGTTTCAAAACCGCAACAGAAAACAAGGCGATAGTTGTATTCCCATACTTCCAATTTTTCTTCTTTTTTTAATTCAAATTTTTTAATTTCATTTAAATCAGTTAATTTTTTATCAGACATTTAAAAAAAATATATATAAATTTAAAAAAATTATGATTTATTATAAAAATTAAAAAAGTTCTTGCTGTACAATAGTAATGACTTCAGCAGGACAATACTATTGTCGCTTTTCATGATTTTCGCTTTCTTTATACGATGGTGGATTATAGGAGATGCTTTCTTCGCACGAAGATGGTTCTTTTATTTGTTTGCAAATTTTTTATAAACGTCTCCTCTTCCTATTTTTTTTAATATATTTTAAACAAGTTTTAATTTCGTTTCATTAGTCGTATATACGACATTTTAGTTAACAAAATTTTTGTGCTGGATGTATTCCATTAAATCAATTTTGTCTTTTATTTTTTCTCCAACACCGCATGGAATCTCTAAAATCTTTTTTAATCTTCTAATATATGTTGTGGTGACGTGGTCTGCCATTTCTTGAATGTTTGAACTTTTCATTTTTTTTATGAATCTAAAAAACACAAATTTTATTAAATACAAATAAAATACAAAAAAGTTATTCTAAAGAAACGTTTATAACAAGTTTTTTGTTTTTTATAAAATCTTATTTGAGTTCTTCATTTGTAGCAAAATGATCTGTTCCGACAGATACGCTTGTGTAGGTTTTGTACGCTTGTGTAGGTTTTTCAAAACAGCTTTTATTCGGTTCGCTATAGGAGGCTTTGAGTTTTTCAATGCAATAAGCATTCTTTCTAACTGTACATTTTACTCTTTACATAAACGGCCATTTCAAAGTATAATCCATTGGTGTTTGCATCAAGAGAAAATAATTGGCCATGACATTCTCTTTATTATACCAACCGTAGATTTTCATTCTGTGCAAATAACCGTCAGACGAATAAGATGGTTAAGTATAAAAAGGCTCGTTACATTGTAATCTCAAGTCCATTTGATCCAATTCTATAAAGATTTTATCAGTCATAAGATAATTGTACTTTTTGCCGTTTAATTTGATGACTTGATCTTTTCGGTTTCTTTTTTCATTTTTTTATAGTCTGCACTTTCTATAACACTTTGTAGAGATTGATTTAATTTTTTAATTTCTTTCTTTTTCAATTCTTTTTCAGCGTTAGTTTTTTAATAAATTTTTCGATTTCAGAGTCCATATTGTCCATTCGATTAGTAAGAACATCCATTGAGTATCGATTGCTTCTAAACTGTTAAGAATGTTGTTGGTAGTCATGTTTAAATGTCGTCTACTACGCCAATGTTCTTTAAATTGAAAACAGAGTTTGGATCTGCGTATATTGCCTCATAAGGTTTGACTTGTTCTTGATTTGGTTTTATTCGCCCTCTTTTATTTGTGTATATCGCTTTATTAACATTTCTGTAAACAGCTTCCATTTTTTTAAACGTTTTCTAAAAAAAATTACAATAAAATTACAATAAAAAAATTAAACAATAAATTTTCAATAAAAAAAATTTAATCAATTGCAATGGATGTTTCTACACGTTTCTTGACTTTTATAATTAATTCGCAAAGATTGTGTATTAAATTTGAATAATTATAACTATTTCAATCATCTCTGTAAAGCTATTAATGTCTTGAGGATTAAACTTTTCTTTTAGATTAACTTGAAAAAATAAGGTTATTACTCGACATATTTTGTTATAGTTTCTTTTATAATCATTGTCAATGGCTTCGAACACGTACACGTGTGTATAATCAATACACAAGTGTATATTCAAATAATGAGCAAATTGCGTCCAATAGGCTTCAAGATAAAATAAAAAGATAACTGTTAATTCATTTTTACTCATTTTATTTTATAAAATTAAATCTTAATTTAACTAATTTTACTTTACAAAATTAAATCTTTAATTTTATAAAATTAAAACTTTCATTTTAATTAAATTAAAAGTTTTATAATTTAATTAAAACTAAATTATAAAATTAAAACCAAGTAATTGTAATTTGAAAAAAAAAATATGTATAAAGAAAACAAACCTAATCGAAAGCTGGGTAAAAAAGTTAAACGATGGTTAAATCGAAAATGTTGGTAAAAAAGTTAAACGATGGAAATTATCAAATGAAGCTTATGTTAATCGAAAACACGAAAGAAACGCAGCGATAAAAAAAAAGAAAAAAGAAATAAACATTAATAAAATATATTTTATTTATTTAAATTTTTACTTATCTTTCAAAAATCTATTGTATATAAATTTAACTGTTCTTTTTTGGTTCCGACTTTTTTTGGCTTTATTCTTTTTTTTTTATTTTATATAAAAAATTTAATTTTTTTAGAAGGAAAAAAAAAAAATTTATATATAAATAAAAAAAACCGATGTTTTATTTTCAAACAGATGATAGTTTGAAAAATGTAAAGGGTAATTTTAAATTATTTTTTTGCATGGACTGTAGCAATTAAATAAAACTCATTCAAACAATAAAGCTAAAGTTGATTTTAGATACGATTATTATTTAAACGAACATCAAACGTTTAAAAATCAAAAACAATTTTTTATGTTTTATGATGATTTTGTATCAGTTATAAAAGATTCTTTATCAATATAGCTGTTAGATGAAAGCGCATAAAAAGAAGACGTACTCGATAAGATCGACGAAATCAACAAGCTCGTGGTTTAACAGATTACGTTACACCACAAAATATAAATAACGCTTTAAAGTGGGCTCGTTATTGTACGGTTTATAAAAAGAATGGAAAGGAAAAAATTCTATACCCAATGTAACAAAAACATCAGTTGTAATTCAACCACCCGTTAACCCATATAAACTTCCGGATAAAAGTTTTGAAGTTACTAAATAAACTTGTATTGTTTTTATATACATTTATTAATTATAATTAATATACAAAGTAAATAATTGTAGATTTTTCTGTATCTTGTGTAATTTTGATTTTTTTAATAAAAGTTTTTTTTTCTATTACAAATATCGCACTCTAATTTATTCGTTTTGACTGCAAAGGCTATTTTCTTAGGTTTATTATGCATGATCACGTTAGCATTGCGTTCAACATATTCCTTAACTTCGGGTCTTTCCTATTAACGATATAAAATTTGCCAATTCCTACACACGATTCACATATTTCCTTAATAATTTTATCTTGAATCGGACACAATGCTTTTCGTTTTATTTATTATTTTTTTTTGTTTATATTAAATTTAGGATGAAAAGGTTTATATATATTTTTTTGTCATGACATCATCTATAGGAATATTGATAAAATTGTTTATATCTTTTAATCTTCTGTAATTGAACAAATAAATCTCGTTTGTATTTTCATGTCGTTTTAAATGAGTGTTTTCTTTGTTTATAACAGCTCGAATAGCGTTAATATCATGTTTAGATATTAATCCTATTGAAATTCATTGTTTGTTATCAACAATCTAGCATCATTCAAAAAACTTCTAACTTTGTTATTTGTAATGACTTAATTTTTGAAAATATCATTTTCTATAGGAATTTTATTTGTTTTCATTGTCACTAGATTACGCTACAGTCTCTCGTTTTTTCTTAAATAGAGATGTAGTTTCATAACTCTTTCAAAGAGTTGTTTAGCAGTAGCATACAAGTGCTTAAATAATTCAATTCGTCAAAAGCGTAAACATCTATAAAATGTTCTTTTAAAAAGGCTTCATTATTAAAAAAACGAGTCAAAGAATCGTTAGTATGCATTATTCTTCTAAACCAACAATACTTGAAGTAAATGTTACAAAAGCGTGTAAAATATTTATAAATAATGTTTTTCTTTATCAGACTGCCGTCCTTTTTGAATCCCTTAATGTTTCTTTTAACTGATTTCTTTTTCAATTCACCATCTATTTTTTCTATAATAGTAGAAGCGGAAGTAATATTTTTGCTGTAAAATTGTCAATGAAACCGTCATTTTGATCGCCTTCGAGTTGTATTACAGGTTTCATTTCTCTTTCGAATAGAAAAACCTTCAATTTAGATTTGTAATATTCGGCTATAACATTTTTGTTAAGACGATCTTTTTCCATATTGTCAAACTTATTCAATTGATATTGACACAACTGAGATTGCTCAAGTAAACTTTTAAATTTACTGTTTATAAAACATTTTTCAATGGAATAAGAATTTAACGTGACTTGCTTTAAATTTAAAATGTTTTCAAGAAAAATTTAAAAACATTTTAAATTCAAAGCAAATCAAAACGATGTTTGAACCTTCGTCTTCATAATGTTTGTCTTCTATAATTAATGAAGAAGGTGATGAGTTTCCAGAATTGTTTTATTAATTTTTGTACTTTTTGGCTATTTCATCTAATGCGCAAACGGAGCAATTGTTTTGAATTTTTTCAATAATTCTATCAAGTCAATTCATTTTGTTAAATTAAAATTTTTTTAAAAAATCCAAATTTTTTTCTTTTTTTTATACACGTTTATTAAACGCGCATTTTCAATAGGAATTTTTTTTCAGCCAAGAACGTTTAGAACATTGTTTCAAATACGAAACAAAAATGCTGCTAAATTAGTTTTGTTACATTTTATTTATCACGTAAAAGAAACAGAGGAAAAAAGAGAAAGATATAAAGACTTAGTTTCCCAGTAAACATTTGGACGTCTACTAGACGTACATTGGACGTCCGTTTTGGACAAACGGACGCCTATTTTGGACGTCCTTAGACGTCTAAACAAAGTCCAAATGCAATATGTTTCGTCCGTCCATTTTGGACCTTAATGGACGTCTGTTTCAGACTTAAATTGGATGAATAATTTAGGTCTACGGACGTTTACAAGACGTCCATATTAGAGAGAAAGAAACGTTAACGCTCTTACAAACCCTTACAATGGACAGTGGGACACGTTTTTTAGCTATAAATTAGAGTAATTTGGTTGCGGTATAAGAGAAAAAGAATGTTTTTGACAAAAAAGAAGATAGAAGTAAACAGAATTCAATTTTTCGATAGATCATATTTTAGATAAAAGGCATAAATTTTAAAATGGCTATTTTTCTTATAGTACAATACTCATGTTAAATAGTTGCAATTATATAAATATATATATATATATATATATATATATATATATATATATATATATATATATATATATATATATATATATATATATATAATATATATATATATATATATATATATATATATATATATAAATATATATATATATATATATATATATATATACATATATATATGTATATATATATATATATATATATATTAAATATATATATATATATATATATATACATATATATATATATATATATATATATATATATATATATATATATATATATATATATATATATATATATATATATATATATATATATATATATATATATATATATATATATATATATATTAATATATATATATATATATATATATATATATACATATTTTTTTCGTGGTGCAACCCTCTCTCGACTCTTTAACTCCGAAACAAGGCCACTGTGCGGAGAAACTAAGTTGAGCGCGGTACTTCACGGAACTCCGAACCTCTCGCTTACAAAGCGAGCGCTCTTCTTACTACACCATTACCGCATTGCATATGAGGTAAAATAAAAAAATACTTTTGTTGTCAGTATTAATGAATTCATTACGCCTTGAATTAAAAAAAGATTATATAATAACTAATAAAAATACTTTTTGCAGGATAACTTTAAAGTGCACTTACGTTTATTCAACATTTTCTTAAATAAGGGACTAAACACCACCAACTATTTAAGGCTTCTTACCCAGTTTAGAACTTGTTGCATTATCAGTTTTGAGACGACATAGAACGTGTGGAGTTAAAATTGACCTCTAGACTAACCACTTGCTGACTGTTTTTAATTATGTTTTTTCTAAACGGCAAAATTAATATGTTACAGAGAATGTACATAATTATAATCTGGGAGACATTTACAAAAAAACTTGACATAATTACATTACAAATCTTTATCTTGTTAAAAAATGAAGCATCTAGTTACAAGTTTCTAATGTGTCAGAATCCAGCATATTCAACAAAGTCAATTTCTTCCAATCATTGTCTTATAACAACTCATACTGCAATATACACACCATTTTAAAGGAAATATGAAACACAACTGTTTGACCAACTGGGTTGACCCAACCAAATGGTACTATTTTTTTTGTTAGTTGATTTTTTTAGATATATTATAATATGTACATAAAAAATATAATCTATATTGTTGTGTTTAATAACAATAGCTGCATACTCTAAACAAAAGCAGTATATATATATATATATATATATATATATATATATATATATATATATATATATATATATATATATATATATATATATATATATATACAAACATCGAATTCTTAAGTCAATGATTACAAAACACAGTTTATAATTAAATAATAATTATTTAAGCAACCACAAATTTAATAAACTTACCATGAATAAAGATACATTTTGACATTTTAGTATTGTTCTGAGTTTAAAAATACTATAATTTATTTATATTATTTTTAAACTGAGTTTGTACATAGTATATTAACCCCTTACTATAAAAAGTTACTATTTGTAACCCGTTTAACTTTTTATAACCCGTTACTAGGTAACGGGTTACTATACAAGTGTTTTTGGAAAAAATAAGTAGTTAGGGAAAAACTTAAAAAAACGGAAACATTTGACCAAAAAAAAAAAATAGATTCCATTTACTGTTAAAGCGTCGTTTACAATAAGTAATAAAAAAACTAAGTTTTTTCTGTTGCAATACTTAATGAAGAATCGTGACAACTTTATATATATATTTATATATATATATATATATATATATATATATATATATATATATATATATACATATATATATATATATATATATATATATATATATATATATATATATATATATATTTACATATATATATATATATATATATATATATATATATATATATATATATATATATATATATATATATATATATATATATATATATATATATATATATATATATATATATATATATATATATATATATATATATATATATATATATATATATATATATATATATATATATATATATATGTATATATATATATATTTCAGCCTCATCTTCAGTTTGAAAATGTAACATCTGGTTACATGTTTTTAATGTTCCAGAATCTATTATGTACTCAACAAACTCAAGTTCCTGCCATCCTGGTTCTGGTACAGCCCATTCTGCAATATACATATTTGTATTTGTATTTGTATTTTTATTTATTAGAACAGATAATACATGTTCTAAAGGACACGCAGGTCCAATATTGATGGACACTATCAGCGTGCCCACCCAAAAAAAAATAAATAAATAAATAAATTATGTAACAGCGTACAATATACAACGTACAATAAATAGTTTATCAACGCCGACAAAACTTTTCAAAATTGGTTGAGTTAATTTTCCTCTAAAAGATAATGATATTATCTAGAAACTAAATTTGCGAATATCTACACCTTTTCAAGATGTAATTGAGAAAACAAAAATTGTAATTAGAATCGTAAGATGTAATTGAGAAAACAAAAGTTGTAATTAAGAAACGTAAGATGTAATTGAGAAAATGTAAGTTGTAATTTAGAAACATAAGATGTAATTTAGAAAACGAAAATTGTAATTAAGAATCGTAACATGTAATTGAGAAAATGTAAGTTGTAATTAAGAAATAGAAAGATGTAATTGAGAACACAAAAATTTTAATTTAGATATCGCTTTAAAGGAGTAAGTGTAAAATGGCGCTTAAAAAAAATGGCGCGTAAAAAAATGGAGCGTATAAAATGACGCACTTAAAAATGACGCAAGATTTGTAGCGTAAATTTAATTTTTTAGGGAAAAATTTAGGGAAAAATTTATAATTTTTGGGCAAATGAATTTAACATAGTAAACACTAAAAACATTTTAGGGAAAAATTTATAATTCAATTAAAAATTATAATTAAAAATTATATAATTAAAAATCACTTCATTGATCATTTAAGCACCAACTTGTACGTCTTCCATATTTAAAATAGTTGCATAGTGCGTGGTTGTGTGTTGTACCGCACGTGCACAATCTCTTCCCATTATAGTATTTTTCGCCTCAATTACAATTCGTTCTAAGTACTGCATGCGCTGTTCCGCAATCCCGTCACCTAATACAGGTGGAATGCGAATTGCATTTTTAACGTTACTTTTAATTTTGGACCAGATCGTTTCCACCGGGTTCAACATTGGACTGTAAGGTCCCAAACGTAACAACTGAGCTGGTGAATTATCAAACACCCTTTGCAAACGAGCGTGACAAGGAGCATTATCTGTTACGACGACCAAATCCTCCAAACGATTCCCGGATGTAACCCACTGGTGAAACATAGCCAACATCCACTTGTTACAGGAATCTGCTTTAAATCCCCTGCGATTTTTTATCATGACGACATTTGTAGTTGAAATAGCTGCGATCAAGTGTATGTTTAAACCTTTTGAAGCAGGTACTTTCATAATTGCTCTTTTTCCTTGTCTCGTGCGTCCTTGCGTTTTTCTACAAAAAAGGTTAAAATTTGTTTCATCCAACCAAACTATCTGACGACCATTTGTGATATGTTCGTTGATGTTTCTAACATATTCAGCTCTTTTTTGTTTGTTTTCATAACTGTTCATTGTAGAAGGCTCCTTGTGCACTTTTTTTAATGAGAACAATCTGCCTTTGAGGTAATTTGCTATTGTTGTTGTGCTAACGTTTATGTTAAATTGTCTTAATATCTTTGTTTTGATGGCCACCAATGTTAATTGACAATCATTTTCAATCCATGTTAATGTTTCTTCGATTTGATCTTCGGTCAACTTTTTCGGTTTAAAACCTCCTTTTCCGATGAAATTTGAATTTCCGCTGCGAACCCATTTGTTTGCTGTCTTATATTTGATACCTAGCGTTTGCGCGAGATTCACCCAATCTTCAAATCGCTCCGCACATTCAACAACTCTTCTCCTGTCATTTGGAGAAGATAAAACGTAACGTTTCCTTTCAACTTGTTCAGTTGTGTGTATTTCATGCCGACAAATCGGACAACTTGAATCTGGTTGTTCCAGAACTGGACGTAAACAAATTTGGTGACATAAATGTTGACACGGATTTAGCTTAATCGCAGACTTTCGGGTCATAGTGTATTGGCATATAACACAACGATCTTTCAATTCCATTATTATTACTTGTGCATGCAAAAGCAAAATTTAGATTATAACTTAAATTCATGTCTAAAAAGACCTTTTGTAACAACCTACAAACTTAGAATGTGAATTTGCTATTTTAGTTTATGTGTTCTCAATTACAAGTTACGATTTCTCAATTACATATTATGATTTCTCAATTATATCTTACGTTTTCTCAATTACATGTTGTGTTTCTCAAGTACATGTTGCCACTTCTTATTTACATGTTGTGTTTCTCAATTACATATAACGTTTTCTCAATTACATGTTGTGTTTCTTAATTACATATTACGACTTCTTAATTACAACTTTCATGTTCTCATTTACATCTTGAAAAGGTGTAGTCGACAATGTTGTTTGTGTAATTTATACTTATGTCCCCGAATGTTGTTTTTGTTGTCAAAAAGAAAGAACATAGAATTAAGACCAAGTTATGCAAAATTTTGTAGCAAATCGATAAATCATGCTTTACTCGCCTTAACTCAAGCGACTCCAAATCTAGCAACTGAAGTCGGTTATTGTAGGTTAAATAGCCTAAGTACAGGATTTGTTTTGTGAAACGTTTTTGCACGTTCTCAACTACATTTATTAGTTCAACGTGATATGGTGACCAAACTGGGGAGCACTATTCTAATATAGGCCTAATATATGTATTGAAGGCTTTTACTAAGATTCTAGAATCGCGAGACTTGAAGCATTTTAAAATAAGATATGTTCTAGTATTAGCTGCATGTGCAATGTTTGAGATATAGAGTTACACCGAGATCTTTTGGAATAGAAGACCAAGGTAAAATAGGATCTCCTAACTTATAGTTAAAGTTAACAAATTTTCTCGATGAAGCAGGTGCAATCCTATGAACAAAACACTTACTGGTAGAAATAGGTAGTTGCCATGTTTCTGACCAAAGTACTACATAATTAAGAGCAATAGCTAAATAATGGCTATGGTCCGTATTGCAAAATGAACTGTATAACTTGATATCATCGGCATAAAGTTTTAAAGAGCAATCAAGATAGTTGACTATAGCGGTTATGTCATTGATATATAGTAAAAATAATGTTGGACCTAACACGCTGCCCTGAGAAACTCCACTAACGATGCAAGTTTCTTATGTTAAATAAAACTAGTTTGGCTAACAATTTAGGGTGTGATACAGAATCGAATGCCTTTTGAAAGTCGATATATACAACATCTGTTGTTAGATTATTGTCTAGTGCAGTACTCCAATCATTAACAGATTCTAAAAGATTAGTGCATGTAGAGCGTTTCTTGATGAAACCATGTTGCCTATTGGCTATTAAGTTATGGAGAGTTAAGTATTTAATAATATCCGAGTCAATCTTTCTTTCCATTGCACGACAACAGGTGCATATGAGTGAAATTGTTCAATAATTATTAGGGTCTGATGTTGCTCCTTTTTTAAAAATTGGAGAAACAAAAGCTTGAAGTCACTGTTGTGCTAGACTATTTGACTTAAAGCTGGCATCAAATATAAGCGAAAGTGGGATACATAAAACAAGAGCTAGCTTTTTCAGAAGAATGTTCGGTATTCCGTCAGTACCATAAGATGTACTCTTTTTTGAGATTGATTAAAGTTGAATAAACCGTCTCAACAGAAAAATTAATGTCTTCAATGTTTATCGAGTCGTTAACAAAACTAGTAATATTTGGTGGATAGTTGTTATCGTCCGTAAATACACTTCCAAAGTGTTTATTAAAAACTTCAGCAGTTTCTTTGTTGCTAGAAGTTAACTTGAAATTATTGTCGTTGTTCTTTATAGGGTAGTTCCCTTTATGATTATTTAGTTTAATATTAACATAGTTAAAGAACTTACTGAGTTTATGGTCATCAACTAATTTGAGTTCGATTCTTTTGAGATAAGCAAACAAGGTTTGTTTACATTTGATGGCGTATGTTTTGTAAGCTTGTTTATGTAAAATGGTTTTATTAACGGAATTTCTTTTCCATAAAAATAATTTTTGACTTAACATTTTCTTGATATATTTAGGGTAATGATGACTCTTTTTACTATGACGTATTTTTCTTACCGGAACAAAACTGTCTATCCCAATTCTCATACGATTATAGAAAATGTTCCAATATTTATCAATATTGAATACATAAGAAAACTCGTAGTTCCAATTCATATTCGAAAGGTAAATTAGAAAGTTATCTATATCAGCATTGATGAAATCATAAAAATATTCCGATTTCTTTTCGTACTGATATTTATCATTAATGTTTAAAGAAAAATGGACTGAGTTATGGTCGCTGGTATTAAAAGGGCACTCAACAGAAATTTTACTTAAAAGAGCATTGTTATTAGAGAAAACAAGGTCTAAAATATTGGATTCGCGTGTTGGTTTGTGAACAAATTGATGCATACCAAGACTATTGACAAGAGTTAAAAATAAGCTATGACATTTTTAGTTCGGTGAGATGTAGTTAAGCCAGTCAATTTTTGGTAAGTTAAATTCACCCACAATAATAAATTGAGAAACTGAGTAGCACAAATCATTTATAATTGACATCATAGAGACGAGATAGTCAAAATCTTTTTTGGAATAAGAAGGTGGACGGTAGCATGTAATTAAACGAAGTTTGAGGGTTCCAAAAACAAGATAATAACAACATGATGTTGATATTATCTGCGTTGACTTTCCAAGTCAACGCAGATAATATCAACATCATTATTGTTTTGAGTAATCGCAACTTGTTCGGACTTTTTTTCATGTCGACAATAAATAGCGACTCCTCCTCCAATTTTTACACGGTCTTTACGATAAATTGAATAGCCATTAGGACAAACAATGTCATTCGTTAGTTTATTGTTAAAAAAGGTTTCGCACACGCATATTAGAGCTGGGTTGACTACCTCTGTATATGAATTAGATTCATGAAGTTTATTAGCAAGGCTTCTGGCATTAAAAAGATAAACAGATATTTCTTTATTTGAATTATTTGTCGGGCTTATTTTAAAATTATTATTAATATTTCAATTTTTTTGTTTTAAAGAGATGTTATTTTTTTTTCTTGTAGGAGAAATTATTAGATTTGATCTTTTTGGTTAGTTTTAAACTTGACAATTTGCTCATCTTTGATAATAAACCTGGTCAAATAATCTAGCTGGTTCTCAGCTAGATTATTTAATCTGTTTCTTTCTGCGATTAATATTTTCTTACTCTCTCGTTGAGCTAACGTAAGGTCTGGATTAATATAAATTTGCTTTTGTATTCGTTTATTTTACTTAATTTCCTGACTTCCGTGATTACTTTGTGCGCTGATTGTTTATCCGTCATTTCTACAGTTATTATTCCTGGTTTATTATTTTTAGAATTAAAATGATGATGACGTGTGATTTTGCTATTATCTAATTTAAGTACATCAAAAATTTTGTTAAGCGCTTTTTTATCGTCGTCTTTTATTTTCTTAATATCTGTTTCTATTGATTCATCAACGCCAAAAACTAATATATATTTCTCTCTTTTTATTCTATCTGCGGTTTCAACAAAGACAGCGTTAAGAATAGGAATAATCGTTTCTTGGTCGTTTATTCCTGGTTTACTTGTAGTAAAAAAACTACTATATAAAGCTTTAAAAGTTAGGTTACTTGATTTTTTATCTTCTAATTCAGCAACACGTTTTTGCAACTCGTTATTCCGCTTTATTAAATCAAATACTAAATTTTCAAGAGCTTTAATTCGTTTATCTTGTAGTTCTTTATAAGCTATAAACTCTCCAGTTTGAAGATTAACCATTCTAATTTTTTGTTTAAAATTTTTTTTTTAATTTTAAAACACGTCCGTTCTCTTCCGCAATCAGACGCAAAAACATAACGTTTACCCTTTTGGGGGAAAATAAACAACAGAACTATCCGAGTTAAATCAGTGAGCTGGAACTACTGATTTGGTTGGTTGGTTTTTTTCAATAATCACAATAGTGCTGAATAGTTTAAAAAAAAAATTTATTTAAATTTTATATTTATTAAAACTTTTATAGAATTAGTATGTTAGTTTTCTACCAAAGCTCAAAACGCAATTTTAAAACAATTTAATAAATTTTTAAGCAATTAATTTTATAAAAATATGCAGCTCAGAACAATAATGAAATGTCAAAACAGCATCACACTCCAAATTTATGTATTTTTACTTAGAGTAAGTGATTTAATAAACTGTTAGAGCTAGAAAAACAGCTCCGAAAATTATAACTTCGGAACTGAGATAATTATTTAGCTATAAATACAAATAAACAAATTTAATATCGTTTCAAATTTGCACAATTTAATAAAGGGATAACAACTCGATCATCTTCATGCATCAAACAAACACATTTTTTTAATACAATGTCTACATCATCTACTTTTTCTATAGGATGTTTATCTTTTTTTATGACGAATATGTTTAGTTTACTAGAATCAATAAAATCTGTGAAAAAAATTATCTTGCTCAGCCTTTTTAAAGGCATTGTAAACCAATCTACCATTTGGTATAATTTCTTTTATAAAACAGACAAATTTTTGCTAAGAAACCAATAGTTTTTAGCACAATCAAGTTTTGTAATGTGAGTAGAATTTTCTTGTAATGTTTCCTTCAACTCATGAAGTCTTTATAATTTCTTTTAATGGATTTCTTTTACCACGCACTAGGCGCTTTATAGTTTGCAATTAATTTTCAAATCGAAAACTAGAATAAGCATCAATAGGCAATTGAAAATGTTCAACATCATCAGGAAGATGTTTCAGATTATGAATACAGTAAACGGTGAAGGTATTACCATAATGTTCATGATTAGGTTACAAAATAGTTAATTAATTCACGTGCTAAATTTATAAAAGTCTACCTCAAATTTATATTCTCTTCTCATAGCATACGAATAGCAGGCACTAAACTTAAGAAATGCTTGTATGTTTTAGGATTTAAAACTTTCTTAAGAACAACAATACCAGTATATAAAAGAAATGTCCTAAGTTGCCTTCCAACGATTAACCTCAGTCAATTCACGAGGCTGTCTCAAAAACTCTGAAGGTAGCTTTCCTTTAATTTGACTTAGACGAATAGAAATATTTATTAAGTTTGCAGCAGATAATCTTCCTGAATATATACGTGGATATGAGCTTTTGAAATAATATAAAATACGACGCACTGCATCTAAACAAGCCAGATGCACATAATCTAGTTGAAATTGTCTAACAAGATCTAAACTATGTATTTCATACAAGGGCTTTATTAATTTACATTATTTCTTTCAAAATATTGACTAGTCCTTAGCCCATTATCAGTTCGTGATGAAATTAAATTAGGATTTGTTGTATCATATACTATCCGACCCTGAACTGGGGCCCCATAATCATCACAACGCTCACATGCATTGTAACCACTGTGTTGCACAGTTCCTTTTAAAAGACTTCGAGCCGGTGAGTCACATGGAATTGCAAATATTGAAACAGTATAAAACTTTCCGCATCAACTAACAGTTTTAATATGAAATTCCTGAAGTTCTTTTGAAAAATCATGCAGAAAATTTATTGCACTTGGCTTATCATGCCCACCATACAACGCAATTGTAAACGGATTGAAGGTAGAAAACTGGGATTTTATTAACCATAACTAGTACCAATATGACTTGAAAATTAGAAGACCATCTACCTTAAACAGAAGTTTAATTTCTTTATCAGCATAAATAATATTCTTTAATATATCTTCAAGACCTTTTCTTATACCGAGGTAATAATATTCTCCAGCATTTAATTCAATGGTTTGAACTTTATCTAATGTGCCCAAGATGGTTCGTAAATCTTTTGGTAGTTGATTACCATGACATCTTAAAATCTTTAACAAACCATTGACACAAGCTTGTGTCAATGGTTTGTGTCAATTGGTGTTGCAGAGCCCAAATACGAATGTGTTCAGACAATAAATAGTCATAACTGGCAGTTCTCTACTTTTACTAATCAGTAAAAGTAAAGAACTGGCATTCAATAGAAGTATCATAATCAACAGTATAATTACTTAAAGGAAAATCTATTGTCTCACACAAGCAATTGTTATTATGAAATTCAGCAAAATTATTTACTGTAAAAAAGTCATGAGTATACCCTATTTTGAAGGTCTAACAATTTTATTCTAAATAAAGACTCTTGATCATATTTTAAAACAGTTAAACAATAAACATATAAAAATAAATGCAAATAAATATAACATAGTCTATGCTTATGTCAATCAACCAATATTTAGACAATTTAATAACTGCATATATATATATATATATATATATATATATATATATATATATATATATATATATATATATATATATATATATATATATATCATATATATATATATATATATATATATATATATATTTATATATATATATATATATATATATATATACATATACATATATATATATATATATATATATATATATATATATATATATATATATATATATATATATATATATATATATATATATATATATAAATATATACAAAAGTGAGAGACATTTACTAAGAATTACAAACTGATGATGCGTAAAGGTCTACTGTCATAGTCTATGACAGTAGACCTTTACGCATCATCAGTTGCGTAAAGGTCTACTGTTTTTAAAGGTCTGCTTATTTTCTTTAGTTATTTCTTTATGACATAGAAAAATAACTAGAAAGAATAATAAAAATTGTATATAAATTCTAAAATAGCAGGTATAAAAAAGATTGCTTAAAAGTAAATATAGTTATTGTTTTAACAAGGGAAAAAAGCATTGTCCAGAATCTTTCTTAACAACACAAAAGATATTTATTATCAATCATTATATTACTTATATAATTACTATTATAGAATAATACTACTATTATTCAAGTGAAATATCATAAAATTATTTAAAAGATATTACTAGCTATTGACTTAAAGCTAAGACTCATAGCTTTATAAATCTTTATTTATAAATACATACTATGATAATGACCTTATTTCTCATAGTACGAAAAATTAAGGTTTATAATCTGGCTATATTAATAAATCTAGCAAGCTTTGAACTTTATAAATAGGTGTTGACCTACCTATGGGATCTTTTTTCAGTTTTTTTTTTAATTCTTTTTCATAAATCTTTGATTCGATTTGATTTTGAATAATTTAAAATAGTTTAAATTTAAATCAAACAGATAAACAAGATTAACACGAGTGGAAAGTATAGCTAAGCACGTCGATAAAATAGACGTGTTTAGCTATACTTTCCACTCGTGTTAATCTTGTTGTCCGACGGACTTTCCTAAAAATCCGTCGGACGTCTATCGACGTGCACGGATGTCTAATTACGAGAATGCAATGGATCAAGATAAATTTAGACTAAGTTGGATGTCCTCGGACGTCTAAGCATACCACGGACGATTGGACCAGTTTTGCACGTCCTAGGACATCTAGCAGACGTCCAATGTTTACTGGGTTATTAGTTGCGAGAAAATAATTGTTGAGAAGAAATAAATTTAAAAAAATGTCATTGTTTTGATAAAGTATTTTTATGAAATAACACTTATTATACAATAAATATAAAAAATAAAATTAAAAAAATTGTTTTTTTTTTTAATTAGAAACATTCCATTGTATTTTTATAATACATAATAAAATGTTCAGTCTTGTGAATGGGTTTATTGTTAACGATTTCTTGTTTAATAACATCGTATAGTTGATTACCTCATTTATCTAAAATTTTAAAATGTTGAAATTTCTTTTAAAAAAATAAATACTTATTAGCATAAGGAAACATTTCAGTAATTGATTTTTCGTGAAAATTACATTGATTAAACGATTTATATATGTAGACTTTATTTTATGTAGATTTTATTTTTTCAGCTATGAAATAATTATAGATTGGTGACGGTGTATAAAGAGTATAAAATCCGTTATAAAATAATTTATCGTTGTATATAAACACCAATATTTGTAAATAAAAAGGATATTCTTCCAACAAAATTAAACTGTTTTGCTTTAATAAATCGTATTCGTATAAATGTTCTTTAATTAAATACGGAAACAAAAAATAATATTTTAAAGTTAATTTGATTTTATTGACGATGTAATCTGCTTTCTACAGAAATTCGCTAATGTCGTTTGTATATTTTTATAAAATGATCCATTTTATCTTTTATTTCTTTGTATCTGTCTTCTATATTTTTTTACTATACAGAACCTGTTTACAGTGGGCCAGAATTCACTTTTACTGGTAAAAAATTCAAAAATAGTTTAATACTAGGGCTATATTCACTAAAATTAGCATGAGTACTAATATGATGCCTGCACTTTTTGCGAAGGGAATATTTTTTTATTTCGTTGCTGTGGATACCTTTATTTTGCTTAGCAACAATCTACTTTTGGTATTTGCAGATATTTTAAGAATGCTATATTCACTAAATTTGCCATGAGTACCAATATGAGATCACATTTCTTATAAAAGTCATTATTTTTTTAATTTAGTCGCTATGGACACTTATATTGCTTAGTTACCAAAGACTTTCCTTAGTTAAAAAAGAGGTAAATTGATTTTTGAATAACTTTTATTGAATTTTTGACCCACCTATATTAAAAAACAGTTAAGTATTTAGGAAAATAATGTTTTAGCAATAATAATAACAAAAAAAGTGCAATAAATTGTAGTCAAGAATAAATTACATCAAAAACTGTTAAACAATAATATCGTTTGAAGATTGTTTAAAAAATTGAAAAAAGGAAACATTTTATGGTTTGTTTGATGTAATTTTGATTTACAAATGTAAAATATTAACAGTATCACTGGAAAATAATAACAGTATCACTGGAAATTCGGATTCCATTGATATGTTTTTCGGTTGAAATCTTTGCGATAAGATTTGAAGTCTTTATTTCTAGCCTCTTGAGCTTTCTCTGACATAAGTACGATGGGTAATGTAAGGCTTTTAATTATGTTATGCCCATTTATCAATGCTTTGTAAACTGATTGAGCCATGTAATAGCATGGATAAAGGGATACATATAGTGCAACAGTGTCAAAAAAATAATCAGTTTACTTTATATCCTGAAAATAGTGTTATTAAAATAATGTAAAGTCTGAATATAAGATTTTGATCAATATCCAGAATTATCATCGTTGCTTGTTCCAGAACTACCACTTTTAGGGAAATCAACAACAAGTCTCTTTATTTGTTTATATAATCGGTCTGGATCTTTTGTTTAGTTACAGACACCTTTACTTTGTGTTCATTAGATCTAGTTTTCCATTTTTTTGGTTTTTTTTTTTATGTAATGTGCAAAATCATCTCAAAAAATTTAATCCATGCATGGAGATTAGAAAGACCATATTTGAACTCTCTGTTAGTATAATCTATATTAAAGATATCAAGACTATTTATATTTTTTGGAGAGACACCATGCACTGGTATAAATTAGTTTTTTCAGATAACATCGTTTGAACCTTCCCATCAATTATTGTAAGTTTAATTATACAATTCACTTCAATAGAAGATCTGCAAACCTCTAATAAATTCATGCTCAAGCTTTTTATCTCACTTTTAATGTACTGAACCTCTTTGATCATAGATTCCTTGAATTCTGTTTTGTACGCAAATCTTATGGGTCTACAATTGAGGTGTGGGTGACGTTTTCTAATTTCTCCAATTTGTTTAATCCAGTCAAATCCAATGGAACTTGACAAGTAATAAATAATAATTCTTCACGTTTAAATCTCTGTTCATGTCAGGTTCTGATATTACTTGTTTGTAAATGCTCTGGCCAGTAGCTCCATCAAAACCAGCCTTAAACGTTAGTGTCATCGTTTTTATTGCTTTGTCGTTCCTAATTTAGAAGTGAACAAGGTTCCTGAAGTACAAAGATTCTTTGATAAGTATGAATCATTAAACATTTTAAAGAAACCAAAGCTGAATAGTTCTCCACTGTTATAATTGCAGAACAACATTTTAATTTTGCATCCCTAACATCATTGTAAGCGAGGTAAATGTTATATTCTTTCTCGAAAACCTTTAGTAGACTGGCATCAGTTATTAAACCCAGATTTTCGTCTGCTGAATGCTTACTTGCTTTATCTATATTTGAAAAATTTAAAACGTTCTTGGCAGTAATAACAATAGATTCATATCTTAATCTTTTACTAGCAGCAAAAAATAATTCATTGGATGAATGATATTCAAGTATACCAGATACACACCGTTCTGGCAGCTAAATATTCATTAAGCCAGTTAACAAACCTCTTTTCAAAATTTTTAACAGTATAGTTTGAAGATTTCCATTCAATTTATAGAAGTAAATAAATCGTTGAACAGCATGCCTAAAATCAGCGTCTTTAAATTCAGCAATAATTGGCTGAATTAAATTTAATAATTCTTCAGTAATATTTTGTTTTGAAATACTAAGATTGTTTTTTGGAGAAAATTATGAATGTCTAAGTTAATAAAACTATATCTAAATAATTCTTATAACAAATATTTTGTAATTAAAAGTTTAAAATGATAATATATATGAGGCGTGGATAACATGTTCTTGTTTGTAATTAAGTTACTACAAGTGTTTGTAATTAAAATTAAAAGTAATTAAATTACTTTCAACGCTTTTAATTAAATTACTAACAACTACCAAAAATATGTTATTCGTAAAAATTAACCTTGTAAGAATTGTGAATCTCATTTTAATACATACACTCAATATTGTGTGCTTAGTGTAAATAAAATACTGTTAAAATAACGTTAATGTAAAAATGGGTTGTTTATATTCAAAACTAACTACCATAGCAAACAAGTTAAAACATATATAAAATCTGAACGGGGACGAGCAATAAATAGAAACTCAAATAGAGCATCATATAGCTCAAATAAATATTTGACAGCACATAGCAAATTGTGGTAATTATTAGTTATAGTGCGGCAAAAAATAAACTTCTTAAATATTTTTCTCTTTATTCTCCGATTTTCAATGTATAGGGGAAAGTCGGGTAGCCCCCGACGGCGGGTAACTCCGGACACTTGATGTACAGCTTAAACTAAAAAAGCTATATGATTTTTAATACTATAAAGCAATTATTTGAGTGAAAATATAACATATGCAAAATATCTATCATAATATGCCGAAGCGAATAACTGGGAGGGCAAGATTTTGTTTCCTCCCACCACGAGAAGAGTGACGTATCATCATATTCGAATCACATATTAATATACCTAATTGTTATGTAAACTAATAACTTTTTAATGAATAAAGATGCATTTTTATTTACAATAGTTATTAAAAAAAAGGTCCTTTAAAACTTTAATTCACTGGTTTTAAAACTAGTATTTGTGAATGAGGTATGATCGGGTGGTATCGGACACATGATTGGAGGGTGGCTCCGGACAACTTATTTCGTTTACATTATAATAATAAATAGCTTTTTTATATAAATATTAAAACATTTAATATAATGCACAAATCTGTAATAGTAACTCATTTAATTCCAATAAAAAAACATTAAATTTGAAAAAAGTGTTTTTAAAGGGTTTATTTCCATTATAAAAAAAACTATGTTTATATTTTTAAATGATGACATTTTCATTCTCATTCCTTATATATCGGTGGCAATTTTCAAAGGCGATTGTTTTAAAAATGTGTCGAGAACAGCCCAATGCTAAATTATTATATATTACATTTGTGTCACACAGGTAAAAAAGAGGTAAAATCACGTTTAAACTATGTGTCCGTGGCTACCCTCCAATTTTGAAACATGCCATTTTTCTAACATTTTTTCTTTTATGTTTTGTATATTATTAAGATACACAGTAATTTTTTTTTTCTTCTAATTCGATAGATGAATGTTTGAGCTTTTAAAAAAAGTTTTTTGACACTTTGTTTTATGTTAGCACATATGTACAATCTATATTTTTCTGAAGTGCCCGGGGCTACCCGACTCTCCTCTAACTGAGGTAACATGCTGTTAAAAATTTTATCTACCCAGTAGTTTTACTTATCTCATAATATTCGAAAATAACATGTACTAATTTTTTGTTTTAAAAACGTAAATTCAATTGAAATATCATACAACGTTGATGTCACTAAAATTACTTATTTATATATATATATATATATATATATATATATATATATATATATATATATATATATATATATATATATATATATATATATATATATATATATATATATATATATATATATATATATATATATAATTTCATTATTTAAATGCTTAGTGTCCTGGTAACTAAAAGATTTGATAAAAACAAATTATCAATAAATTTCTTTAAATATATAGAAACTAAAACTAAATAAGTTTTCAAGATTAGACAACTAAAATTTTTTCCATTTAGTCCACCCACTGGCCCACTGTAACTAATTAAGTTTAATATGTCACAGAGAACGAGCAAGACAAAAAATATGATAACTTCAATTAAGTGCGTTGAGTAATGAGTCGTCCTTCAAAAATATGTAAAAGTTACATTTATTTGATCGGATGAAGACGTTGCGCCAATTTCATTTTGACGTCTTTGTTTACGTCCTACCGATGAGCAGCCGCGTATCAAAAATATTTAAAACTCAGATCTTTGTGTAATTTTTATATTTTTTTGCCAATAAAAAAAAACATACGCATCGGGCTAACATTGGCAGTGCCAATGTTAGCCCGATGCGTATGCGTTTATCAACTTTTTAGATAACTCTTCTTTCTGTTGCATAATCAAAATATTGCGTTCTCTTTTTTGATAAAAAAAAAAAAACTTTCAATAAGTGGGCTTTGGAAAACTCCTTGTTCTAATAATTGATTGCAAATTACTCAATAACTCAAATAGTTTTACAAATGTTTTTTTAATTTATAGTTGGTTCTAAATAAATGAGTTTTAGAACTCTTTTCATATAGACATATGTTTCTATTTTTTTTTTTTTTTTTAATATTTTTTTGTGTTTTTTGATTTTATATTTTTTGTATTTTTTGATTTTATATATATTTTTTTTGTGTTGTTTGATTTTATATTTTTTTCTGTTTTTTTTTTTTTTTTATTATTATTTAAGGGCCGTTGTGCGGAACGAAATTGTGAGTTTAGATAAGGTTTTGAAAAAGGTAATAAAAATAAATTAAAATTTGTTATTTTTTGAAAAAGATTTTTATTAAAACAAATAAAAAATTACAGGACGCTAACTTTACTCTACGAACTTTATAGATAACACTTATATGTTAAAATAATATATCAAAAAATAAGGGCTGGCAGCGATTGTCTAATCATATATAACAATAAATTTTGTTGTATAAAATAAAAACATTGAACAGAGAAAAGGAAATCTTAACTAAACATGCAGATCTTGTTATGAGCCGAGGTTTTATTTTAGCTCATATCTTTACTTTCAGATTTCCATTCTCTACTTGGCAAAAAACGTTCTTAAAACAGAAATATTGAGAGAAAATGTCCGCAGAGTTTCTAAGGACATGATATTTATATTTTAAACTAATAATGTTTCTGATGTTCCTTATTATTACTTTGATCACTGCCATTGGGTCAGTTTTTATGCTACTAAACATGCGGTGACATCTACTGTTTCATATTGTACTTATTATGGTTTGAGTGAGTGTCAACAGCAGCTACAAAGTAGGGTTTTTTTCCAATAAACTTGTTGTTTTAATAAAGAAAATTGAATTTGTCGGAAAAAATTTGTTTTGGGATGTCAAGGAGTATTATATATGTTTAAAATACTCCCATATTTCAACAGAAGGATGACAGTAAGCAAAGATATGAATGTTGTCCTCAATTTTACCACAAGTTTAGCAATTGTAATTTTTAACGATCTGTTGCTTTGTGCTTTTGGATAGCAAGGCCGCAAAAGGTAGACTGTTGTTTAAAAAACGAAAGAGGATATTTTATGTCGGTCTGCATGCGTGGGAGGTAAATATTTTTTTCCAAATTTGGGTCCACAGCATTGTTGTTTTTGTAGAACCGTTTATTTATTCTTTTTTTTAGTTGATTTTTTTTTTTTGTTTAATCATGGCCTACTTAAATTACACGGCCTGATTTGTTGCATTTTCCGTAAAAAATTAAGAGGCCAGTTTTTTTACGGCTCAAGTATAAAAAATTAATTTTGTATATGGTTATGAGTCTTGTTTGCACTATAATTGGTTTATTCTTATTTTATTAAAATGGTTTAATAATAGTTAGATTTTATTTGAGTACTCACACTATTTTGTGCTGGATTTTTTGTTAACTGATCGCCTGTTTCAGTTTATTCTAATATCACAGAATACTAAAATAGGCTTTCAGATAGCTATATCAACACATACCAACATGCTACTAAAAATAACCTTACATGTTGCTAAGATTGTCTCAAACTCTTCATTGAAAAAAAAATCAAAGGTTTGTAGTTTTGTATTTTTTATAATTGAAATTAAAAGAAGAAATACCTTTTTACTAGGAATATTTATTTTGTCTTAGCCTTTTTTGTAATTTTTTTACTTGATCTTTACTCAATGAATATGTAACTTCTTTTTTCAAATTGTTATAAAAATATTATTAACAATACAAGATCTTTATTTGATTCCCCACTTTTGGTGCTTTTCATTTGTAAAATTGTCATTGCTACAACAAATCTATAAAATTTGTTTTGCAAATTTTTAATTGAAAAAGAATGACGGCAATTTTTCATTTGAATAACAGAAATAACATAAAATACTAAACAGAAGACAAATAAAGTTAGACAGGTTGAATTGCATATAAAGGTTCTTCTCTGTATAAAGTAACATTTGTTAATCATAAATTTAGCATAAAAATCTTTTTGTTAATTTTTACCTTTATTCCTTGCTTTAGTATATAAATCTGTGCTATTTTTAAAAAGCTGACACTAGTAATTATGTAGACAACTAAGCTAAATCTTGCATAATTTTTTTAAATGATTATCAAAATTCTGATAAAATATTTTTTGGGAAAATCCGCGAAAATCATTTTACTAATGCATGTTTCTAATTATACTTACTTTTTTACTAATGCATGTTTTTAATTATACTTACTAAAACCTAGCTTCAAAAGATTACTTTGTAAATTAGAACTATAAACAACTGCAAAGCCTTCCTTAAAAAAATCATTCATAAGAGATACAGTTGCTTGTAAGGTTGTTATAAGAGCACAAGAAGTTTTTTTGGTTAATGTAAAGTATTTATCAAATTTTATTTTGATTAAATTTCAGTACTCTTTGCAATTTCTCTATAAAGTCTGGGTTTGTTATCAGCTTTGCTGAGTTTGATTGGATAAATTAAGTTTCTGCTTTGAATTAAGTATGATAAATAACTTATAAAATAATGATTAAAGTGTGTTGCATTCTTTCAGGAAAATAACTCTAAATTACAGCTGCAGTTGTTTCGTCAAATATTATCAATGTTGACCACTTGTTTGTTGTTTCTAAAATATGTGACTTGATAATTAATTTTACTTGCCTGTTTAATAATTAATCTCTTAATAAACTTTAAGAAATATATTCCCTGCAATGTAACTAGCAGTAACTTTACATAGTCTCTGGAAAAATCAAATGAAAAAGAATAATTTTTTTTTTTGCGTTTAAGTTTTTTCTTACATTTTTTATAAAACAAAGTATATCAAATAATAAGTATGTTTTATACACTCCTTTTTTAAACTGAATGATAAATTAATAGTTTTCCATCACCAATATATGCTTTATGAAACTATAAAAATGCATTAACATTGGTAGAATGGTTATCTGTCACAACAGCCCTTATCTTAAATTCAGATTGGTGCATTGAGGTAATACACTCATCAATTTCTTTTTTCAAACATAAACTTGTTATGTAAACTTTTGGTGAGGATTTTAAAATAAAAACAAAAACAACTTTGTAAAGATTATTTTCTCAATCTTCATCAAATTGTTAACAACTTTGAGATTGAGCTGCTTTTTGGAAGTACATCTTAACCACAAGAAGCAGATAATCACTTAACAACAAATTTTTGTCAATAATGTTTCTAATATAATAAAGCTTTTTAATTTGTAATTTTCACCACTGCGAAACCATTTTAATAAAGAAAAATGAAAATATGAAATATGATAAGCATTTATTAGGCAATGAAAAATTAAGAACTTTTATTAACAGATATTGACTCCAAAACAGTTGGTATGCCTGATATTTCTTGGCCTGTTTTGTTGCATTTTAATTGCTGTATGTATGAAACACAAGCATAGTAGAGTATTTACATTTCAAAACGTTGTTTTGTAGTGTAAATATTTCAAAGAAAAATCGATTTTTTATATCTAATAACTACAATTATAATAAATACAAAAGTACAAACCTTTAAAATTATTTCCAATGGAGAGTTGTGGGTAGTTTTAGCAACATGTAAGGTTATTTTTAGTAGCATGTGGGTATGTGTTGATATAGCTATCTGAAAGCCTATTTCAGTATTCTGTGTAATTGGAATAAACTGAAGCAGGCAATCAGTTAACAAAAAATCCAGCACAAAATAATGTAAGTACTCAAATAAAATCTAACTATTATTAAACCATTTTAATAAAAACAGAATAAACCAATTATAGTGCAAACAAGACTCATAACCATAGCGAAAATTAAGTTTTTATTCTTGAGCCGTAAAAAAACTGGCCTCTTAATTTTTTACGGAAAATGCAACAAATCAGGCCGTGTAATTTAAGTAGGCCATGGTTTAATTTATAAATGTTTTCTTTTCCCTTTTTTCTTTTTTTCTTTTTTTTTTCCAATCTTTTCTATTTTTATCCGTTAGAAAAAACCATTCGCTATGTCATTGCAAAAATCATACTTTAAAAGGTTCGTTATCATACTAACAAGGTATGTGGTTTGTTTAGCGTTTAATTGATAAATTTGTGCAACTTGCGCGCGTTCCCAATATACTTCAAGAGAATTTTTTTTTCTAACATGGTGTTGCATTGAAAAACCTACAAAGTTAGATGGATTGTTATCCAATTTTAATTAATCAATTTTAATTAATTTGTTTAGTCTTGCATCCTGAAATTTTTCCATTCATTTTTTTTTTTTTTTGCTTTTAACAGCTGCATTACGTATTATACGAGGCTTTAATTTATTACTTATATTAATTAAAGATTGTTTCTTTGGTTAAGTTTGCTTTAATGACGATAAGGAGATTAATATAGAATAATAAATATAATTCCTCCAAAGACAAGCTTATTCCTTTGGCTTCCTCCTACCTTTGTTTTACAAAAAAGATTTTTGTCACATTTGACACCTAAGATTATTCGATAAAAATTTAGTTGAGAAAGGAACACTTTTGATTTTAATGGCTCTTCTATATTGCATATCTTCAATATTGCACATCTTCAAAAGCATAGATTCAACTTTCCTTTTTAAAATTTTCTTTTCTTTTTTAAGCATTTTGTTTTCCCTTATTGGTATTGTTTCTTTAGGATTTTCAGATACATTTACTGTAATATGAGAAAAGTTTGCGACAGGTGGAAAAAAGGCTACACCTAACAACTTTTAAAAATAATTTTTTGTTTTTTCTGTTTTTTAATTTCTGATGGTGTCAACTATTATCTATTTATCTTTTTGGCTATAGCTTTTTATTCATTAAAACAGTTTAACATTGAAATTCACAAACATCTACAATATATTGCATCATAAGATAGTTCTTTTAATGTCAAATACCAACCATACTGTCATTGATCATTTTATCTAAATAAATATAGATTTTCAAGTCATCATTTTGAACAAATATATCTACATAAATTATTTTCAAAGTCTTTTACTTATTTTATATTTTATTTTGTTACGTCTCAATCGGTTGCAATTGGTAACAAGGTTAGATTCTCTTATTTTTAATTAAATATTAAATAAATAAACTTGATAACGCAGTAAATGTTTGTTTATCATTGACGCATTGCTAATTACCATATTTACTTTACTTTTTATGTAAAATAGCTTTTTATTGTAAAATTGCTTCTTTCAACTGCTTACTTTGTCACGAATAAATATTTAAGTTTCAATTTGCAACGTTACGTCTCAATTGGCTTTTTTTTTTAACTTTTAAAAGTGTAACAATTGAGACGTAATGTAACGTAAAATAATGTAATGTCTTCGTTTTTTCCTAGACTCACCTTACTATAGGTCCGTAGACTCGCTCTATGACGCTCCTTGGGGAGCCGAACTTGTCTTTGCGGGCCTAGGTAATGTGGCCTCTGTATGGCAACTAGCCAGCGGAGGATAAACCACAATACCTGTAAATTAGTTAAATCAACTATCGTCTTACAAACTTGTTGTTTGAAATTTTTGATTAGTTGTTTGTTTGTTTTTTACTATTGTTATATTTGTTTACTATATACAATCTTTAACTATATATTTTTATTTTCACATTTTTATATATATTTACATATACTTATATATTTTCATATGCTTATATATGAAAATATTTATATATATGAAAAATTATAAAATTAAGAAAACACAGGTTACAATGTTATGTCTTGTTAGGTTAAAAATGTTTCTTTTTGATACGTAAAAATGACAGACATTAGATACATAACGATACTTTAAATTTATGTTGAGTTACATAAAAATGCTACGTCTTGTCACGTATGCTTTACGGAAATTTTACACGTATTGTAACCTGGTTTCGTTACGTAATGAAACTTAAAAATGTTATTGAAGATTCTTTTTTTCAAGGAAATTTGACGAAAACAAAATAAAGTTAATAATAACCTTTTTAATGTGGCAGAACAACTATATAAAAAACTAAAAAAGTAAATAATCATTTTTCATCATCATTTCTGGCCGCCCCCTATCGCCGGCCGCCCCTGGGCTTCAGCCCCGTTCAGATCTTTGGTAAATACAGCCCTATATATATACAAATATATATATACATATATATATATATATATATATATATATATATATATATATATATATATATATATATATACATATATATATATATATATATATATATATATATATATATATATATATTTATATATATATATATATATATATATATATATATATATATATATATATATATATATATATATATATATATATATATATATATATATATATATATATATATATATATTATTATTATAAGTATTGCAACAAAAAAACGTTTATTCTTAAGAACCAAGTCAGAGGAGTAACAATGGGGGGGGGGGGGACAGGTTGTGCATGCTACTCTAAGGGGAAAGGCGGCAACAAAAAGGGAAAATAAATAATAAATATGAATAAATTCACAACTCAGATCCAGAGCCAACACCTGCTCAGTGACTAACAGTCAAACGACTACAAGACCCCACAATGAACTTTAAAGATGCAGCATCTTATATGGAAATGTTGGAAAATTATCTCAAAGAACTTCGTGTTTATTTGTGCCAAAATGCAATTGAGTATAGCAAAGGCAGATGTATGGAATGGGGAGTTTAAGTTGAGAGCAGAGTCAAGCGACGGCGAATAATGCCAGATGAATTGGATTGAGATAGTGGCCTCTCTGCTGAAGATGATGTTAGCAGAGTTTTAAAAATGATATTGGATTGTTTCCAACAAGAACTAACAACTCGTTTTAGACGATTAAATAATCTCAATAAAAAATTTGGATTCTTGCTCGAAGTGAGAATATTGCTAAAGAGGGATGGTGATGAAAATCAAGAAAGTTTGCGGCAACAATTTTAGGATCTGGAAAAATTTTACCGCACAGATATCAGTGGAGGAGAATTATTTACTGAAATCGCAGGCTTTTAGATGCTGTTTAAACTTTGTGGGGACCCAATATCATCAACTCCGCTGGATTTACTTTCATTTATTTTGTCATACGGAGATAACTTTTTTACAAACTTACGCATTGCATTACAAATTTTTCTCACAATTGCAGTGTCAATAGCCAGTTGCTAACGTTCCTTCAGCAAGTTGAAGCTTATTCTTTCATATCTACAAGCTTCAATGGGGCAACAACGTCTTGTTGATTTGGAAATTCTTAGTGTCGAAAGATAAACTCTAGAATCAACAGACTTTGACGACATAATATATAAAATTTGCTGCAGTTAAAGCTAAAAAGATCAAATTATAATTTATAAATAGTTATTAATTATTGGATCTGATTGACCATCTGTCACTTTTAATGACTAATTCACATGAACAATAATGGATAAGTAATTGGAAACATGAGTTAAATTGAGTTTGCATTATGATTAGCATTTGCATTTTAAAAAAAAAAATTGACATAAACTTGGAAACATTAAGTGTTTTTGTTTTTTTATGTCTGCTTCAGGGGGGCGCATAATTTCAGTATTGCCATGGGCGCCTGAAACCCTAGCTACGCCACTGACTATTAATTCTTTCTATTCGAAGTTTGTTTTACATTGAGTATTAGACAATCACTTTATAACGGTTCTGTCATATAATCTGTAGAACTATTTGGCAGATCACACATTAACAGTATATATATATATATATATATATATATATATATATATATATATATATATATATATATATATATATATATATATATATATATATATATATATATATATATATATATATATATATATATATGTATATATATATATATATATACATATATATATATATATATATATATATATATATGTATATATATATATATATATATATATATGTATATATATATATATATATATATATATATATATATATATATATATATATATATATATATATATATATATATATATATAAATTACTTAAAGTAAGTATTATAATTGAATTCTTGTGAAAAAAAACTTCTTATTCATCTTTATTATTCATTATAAATTTTTTTTAAGGGTTTAAAAGACTTTATGAATTAGAAAGACATAAAAAGGCGTATAAAGGCTCATTCTGATTAGACTAACTTTTATTTTATAATTTATAGAATGCAATTAAAATCTATACAGTTGATGACCTTTCCCATTCTTCACTTGAATGATACTTCTCCTGCTTTTGAATTTTGAGATTTCAGAACAGTTGGCCCTGTAGTAATATTGCTATTTGTAATAAGTTCAACAAAATATATATGGTTTATATATATGGCCCTGTAGTAATATTGCATAATATATATATATATGGCCCTGTAGTAATATTGCTATATGTAATAAGTTCAACAAAATATATTATTAGTTGCCAAATGTAAATGATTTGCTCCGCCAATCTGCTCTGCTTCGCCGATTGTTCCTACCCAAAGAAAAACAGCAAACTTACATTATCAAGTTTTGATTCCACTCAAAAATATATAAAGACGGAGGAAATTTAAAAAATCTCAACTTAGAAAACAAAAAATCCACCCTATTAAACTTCAAAAAAAAAGAAATTAAACTTATTCACATAATAAATAAATAGTTGCAGAATCTATTTTGATGTGGGGACAATAAAATCTTAATTTACTTGTATTTAAACAAATTGAAACATTTAAAATTAAATAGCTTTATCAATTCTAAAGCAAAACGTTGTCCCCAAACAAATTATTGTACAAGATCCTTTTCTAAAAAAATAACATCTAAATATACGTATATAATAATAATTTATATGGGTGTGTTTTTTTTTTTTTTTGTTCTTTCCTTGAATATTTAATAAATTTATACAATAAGATAGTTAGGATAAAACTCGTTATAACAATAAAAGAAATATTACAAAATATACAGGTATAAAAATAGAAACAAAAAAAAACAATGCGACTAGCAGAAGATCTTCAGTATTTATATATTACTTTATGTAGTAAACTTCACATTCATTTTCAGAAGAATTTAAAAATATAAAGATGTGTCTTCTAAAAATAGAACAATATCTTTTAGTTTTTTCTTGAATGAAAGATAATTCCGTTCATGGGAAAAATTAAAATTTTTTAAAACTTTTTTGTTCCAAAGAAAAGCTCCTTGATATAAAACTCATGACTTTCCAAAATTAGTTAGAAATAAAGGTTGCCGAATTAGATTTTAATTTCTTAAGTTATATTTATTTTATAGTTATAAAGTTTTAAAGTTATATTTATTTTTATCTTTTAAGTTATATTTCTTAAGTTATATTTATTTTTATCTTTTAAGGTATATGAAAAGAAACTGGAGATTCGTTGGTTTTACATTTGAACATAAAACAAAATATACTAAAAATATTCAGATGATAAATATTAAAAAGTTTTCATTTTAAATAATTATGGTTTGGCATGAGCAAATCAATCTTTATAATTGATAAGACGATCAAAATGCTTCTGCTGACGATGAAGGGGTAGCAGTTTAGATTTATTTGTATTACTCCAAGCAATATTTGCATAATTCATATGGCAATGGATTAAAGAAAAAATATAATTGTGTTAAACTGTGTTTATTTAAAGCATTTTTAGCTTTGTACATTACTCCTATATTTCGAGCAACTTTGTTGCACAACAAACCAATGTGATACTTCCAACTAAAGTTTTCATGAATATTTATTCTTAAAAAGTTAGTAGTTAGTTTTATTTGAATTTTGTGAATAAAAAGTAAGAGCATGACACGAGGCAGTAGCTTTTTTTTTGAAGTTTGATGAAAAAGTATCCATTTAGTTTTCTTAACATTTAGTGACAGCTTATTCATTTTAAATCAGTCAGAAACTTTTGTTAATTCAATTGTTATGAGATAAAATAAGTTTAGTATCATCGTCAAACATGGCCGTCATTAAATTTTAGGCTTTAGGGTAATCATTAATGTAAATTAAAAAAAGAAGAGCTCCTAGAATAGAACCTTGAGAAACCCCACATATTATGTCTAATAAATTGGAAGAGATAATTGTATTACTGTAAACAAACTGTTTACGGTTGCTTAAATAACTTTTAATTATCATTAAAATATTTCCTCTAATTCCATAATACTCTATTTTTTTAAATAGGATATTGTGGTCAAAGACTTTCGATAAATCTATGAAAACACCAAACGTATATTAAGATTTTACAAAAGATTCAGCAATATTATGGGAGTATAACGTGTTCGGTTGAATTACTTTTTTCAAAAAATTCAGCAATATTGTGGGAGTATAGCGTGTTCGGTTGAATTACTTTTTTTTTTAAATCCGTAATGATTTTGATACAGAGTATTAAATGAAGATAAATGATTGAAAATAACATTATAATTTTTTCGCAATTCGGTTGACCTTTCGCTGAAATCTTCGTTCACATATATTCTTTGATCCCAGAGTTTTGTCTTTATATATTTACCGAGCAATGCTAATTTGTCCTTATAATTTAAAAATTTGACAACGATAGTTCTGCATTATTTAATTGTATCATCTTTATCATTTTTTCCGACTCTATGAGCACGTTCAATAATGAGTTCACCTTGAAGATCAAGTTTTGTTTTTATCAATTTTAATAATTATGCCGGGATAACTTAGTTTGTTGGTGCCGTTAGTTGGTTGATAGCTCCGTTTGTTTAAGGCGCTGCAAAAAAGTGTAATAATTATTAAAATATAAATAATTATTAAGCTCTGCTATTACGATGTTTCCTTCTCGACTAGTAAATAAATAATCTAGTCGAATAAATAAATAAAAATTTCACAAACTTCATTTTTACAAATCCCAACAACGGATTCTTTTATACCGGTCTTCGATCTCAGCCAATTTGTCTCTCATATTAACGGTTAAACGATTTTCTAGGGGTCTATCTGGTTTTGCGCAATCAGCCTTCGATCCCTCTTGTTCAATTATTACTTTGTCGTATTTTTGCTAATAAATTCAACAGCTTATTTCAATTCTTTTACTTCAGTTTTAAGAATTTTATTGCCATCATTTAACTTGTCAATATGTTTTTCCAATCTTTCAATTTTTTCATTAAATATTTTAATAATTGAGTTCTCGTGAATGGCTAATATTTCTTTTAATTGTGAAGTTGAAAAATTTTTCGCCACTTTCATTTTGTAATTAAAAACACGTCCGTTTGCGGTAAAGTGTAAACATAAACGCTAACTTTTATTCTTCGACACCTTCGTAAATATTTCTTGCGTTTTTTGGAAAGAGCTTTTCAAAAACAAAAGAAGTATTTTTTCTCGCGATAAAATGTCACGTGATAAAAGTCCCTACTTTATTTGTTTTAGCGACATTTCTTGTAGTACGTAAAGTTATAACAAATTATAAAACATCAAAAACAGCATCGTATTAACATTTTTTTGTGTGTGATATTTCAGTTTAACTTGTATAGATCATCATCATCAGACGTAAAAAACCAATTTTTAGAACTAAACAAAATAAATTTAAACTAAGATAAGTACAAAAACTAAACTTCAATTGTTCCTATAAATTATAGGTACAAATGATTAATAGGCTATAATGATTATAAGCTATAATCATTTATCAAAAAACCTGGCAGATATTTATGGAATTATAATAATTAAATGGTAGAAAAAATCTAAATTTGTTCTGAAAAATATAAAAAGTTGCCTACGACTAAAGTTTCATATAACTTGTTGTTTTTGAAATGTGAATTCGTAAATTTTTGTTTTCAAAGTGACTATTTGTCAGTTAGCATATTCGATCTGCTTGAAAAGTAGTAAGCTGTCTTAAATATTTTTTCAGACAGAGCAGTTACACAAACTTCCAATTTTCATCATAATTTTTTGCTTGATTTGGCATCTTGACAATTCACTAAATTTGACTTCACCAAATCAGACTCTGCCTTTTAAAAAAATTGACCAAAATTTTTATATGATAACAATCCACTTAACATAGTAACATATTATAAATTAAAAAATATTAAAATAAAGGAAGTATTTACTTGATTTAATTGAGGTAATATTAAATTACAAGGATTTTATTTTAGAAATTGAGGGTCTGACCCCCTCCACTTTAATGGCCGTGTCAACGCCATTGGCATAAGCCAATTCAAATCACGCTTTTGGTCTATAAAATGAAAACTGTACATGTACCGATAAAATAATTATAACAAAAAGTGTTGGTATTACATAGAAGAACACAACCGTGTAACCGTTATTTTAAAAGTAACTGTGACCGAATTTCAAAGTAATTGGTAACTCTGTCAGGTATAAGTAGCAAAAAAATGACAAAACTTCAACTAAAACTGCAATAAATTCTACACCAGTCATCCAATCAGGCTGAAATTTTGACCAGAGTTTGGTGCGGCTATTGGCTACATTTGCATTAATTTTTATTAAATTGTATTGAATGGTTTAAATTCTACAAGCGTTTTTATTGGCGCTCTATGAAGTCAAAATTTGACTTAATTTGAACATTCAAATTAAATTGTTTTCCGCGGACAAAATTAATTGATTTCGAAGTTTGCATCACAGGGTACCTTGATGTGTAAGCTAACTTTCCGTATAAGAGGCGTTCTTGGGACAGCTAGGTAAGCATTATAAGGCTTCGCGCTAATTGTGCAGCAACAAAAAAACAATCTTTGTGCAATAACTAAAAAATAAAAAAAATTTTAATAACGAGAAAAGAACCTTGAACCCTCGGTTAACTATCCGGAGGCAGAATCCATTCAACCAGCTTACGTTGCTAGTTAGAACAAAATTATATATTATATATATTATATATATTTTGCATGTATGATATGTTATTATTACACTATTATTACACTTTAATTTTGCATGTATAATATGTTATTATTACTTATCGACTATTTTATAGCCAGCTGCTACAAGGAAGTGCTGCTACATCGACTGAGAGTTTGGCATAGGGCAGCAATCTTTTTTCTTTTATTATTTCAATTAATATTCCTATTGTTTATAAAGCCTCTACTGACGAGAGCGCAACAAGCGAAAAAATAAAATTATTTTAGGCCGCTTAACTGAAAAACTTAACGTAATATTTTGCATATATTATATATCGGAAAAATAGATTTTTAAAATTGGTATCATATTTTTTATTTTTTTTATTTTACTTCACCTCCTCAAGTCCAAGAAGGTCACTACAGACGAGGAGGCTACTTATTTTGTGGCTATAACCCTCTCTCAACTCTATAACTCCGAAACGCGAACCTTGACGAACAAGGCCGCTGCGCGGAGAAACGAGTTGAGCGCGGTACTACCAGGGACGTGGTTGGGATCGAACTCGGAACCACTTGTTTATGAAGCGAGCGCTCTACCACTACACCACTACCGCATTTAAGAGAGCGAAGTTAATTTATACAATTTTACACGGAACAATTGGGGTGAAAAAAAACATTAAACACACTAAAAAGTACTAATTAATTAACTCAAAGAAGCTCAGAGAAATATAGAAATTATTATATATAAAGTTGTTTTGCATATTGTAAAATTTTGCACCCCCTCCCATCCCATCCTCTCTAAAAAAATTTGATAAAATTTTTTTTGAGGGGGAGGGGTACAAAGTTGTTGCATAATATGGGGGTCAATAAAGTGTTAAGGATGCTTTAATAGGGAAGGAAGGGGGGAGAGGGTTCAGAAAACGTCAAAAACTGCGTGACGTGATTTATGGACGACCCCAATTGCAACTTTTAGATTTGGTTGGTTTTTAACGAATGCTGAAAATTCCACACATTTTCAAAAAAATGTAATGAAAATAAAATACTTATTATTTATTTTAAAAGCATATTTTTATAAAAAAAAATTCAAACCTTGTCGCATTTGATTATGGTATCTCAGTAATAAAAATTAAAAAAGTATGTTATATATTTTATGCTTTATATTGAAATTTTTCTTTAAATAAAAATTTTACGTTTTTTTATTAAGACTCGAGGGAAAACTTTTGATCTTTTTTTGTTTTGTTTTTTGTGAAACTTTGCGTTACGTAATTTATGGACGGTCCCTTATTTATCAGTCTGGTCCGAATTATTTAGATTCACTTAAACCGTTTATACTCATTTTCTTATAATAATTTGCGATAGATAGATAATATTATGTATATTATATTAAATAATTATTTTAATATATTATAGCAAAATTTGATATAACTCAGCACTATTAAAAACGAATTCGATATTTAAGCGCTTATTATATTTGGGTCAGGATTTTATTAAAAACGCGAAACCTGAATTTGCTCATTTGAAAAATGTTTTTTAAAACGCTTATGGAATGAAACCATAGTTAACAGTAATGATAACAAAAGTCTTAACTATGATGGAGCAATTCATTCCACGCGCGTTTTAATTGTAAATTTTAGTTTAGTTTTAAGTTTTATTTTACTGTGATGAACTTTTAAAAGATATCTTTACTAAAAAAAAATCTTGTTAGTGAAAAAAATAATTTTTTGGGTGGATGATATCATAATTATAATAAAAGTAATCCCCCCCCCCCTCGTCCTTCTTCCTCAAAAAAAAAAAATGTTTTTACGAATACTTTTTCTTAACGTTTTAAATTATTCAATTATCTTACGATACTATTTTTTATTTAAAGAAAAGACTAGTTTTTTAATTGCTTGTTCTTATAATGTATAATCCATATGTACTAATTTAAAAAAATGAAAAAGTAAAATTTAAAAGAGTATATGTTGTTATGATGACTCATGATGTTAAGAAATCAACCTTCTAAATTAAATAGTAATCAATTATGAAAATGATATATTTTTCTCCTACTGGAATAAATCGCCCTTGTAAAGATCATATTAAAAACCTAGGAAGTTTTTGTAGTATTCAAAAAGATTAAAGTCTTTTCTTTTTAAAATAATGTATAAAACTTACTAGTTTTTGTTTATATATATCAAGTGGAATCAAGTGGAACGATGAAAGTTTTAGTGAAATTATAAATTATAAACAGTGACACAACAGCAAATGGAAACTATAAAGCGTTAGATTTGTATTTTAATAACATAAACTGGATAAATGAATTTGAAGGACTAAGTTTTAATGATTGTTACAAAAAATGGCTTAGAAAATATGAAATAGGATGTGAAAAATATATCCCAACGTTAAATTTAGATTAAAACTCTTTTCAACTAAAAAATAACTCACTATGGATGACAAGTGAACTTAAAAGCATGTGTAAAGAAAAGAAAAAATGTTGGTTTAGAAACAGAAATTCAGGTTTTAAAAGTCTTTTAGAAGTCAATAAGTATAAAAAAATTAAATAAAGATATAAAAAAACTTGTCAAGAAAAGTATTCGCAATTCTGAAAAAAACTTGGCACTTAATTCAAAAAACAATCCTAAAAGTGTCTATGCTTATATAAACAACAAAACAAAATTTAAAGACTCGATAAAGCTACATAATGGTATTATAACTACTGATAATCAAGAGATAGTAAACACTCTTAATGAATTCTTTGCTTCTGTGTTTATACAAGATGACTCATCAGAAGAAGTTTTAGACAACAGTCTTTTAACAAAATGTTCTGATCCAGATTTTAGTAATTCTATCATTCAGAAACATTTGAGTAATTTAAACATGTACAAATCAGTAGGTCCAGATAATATTCACCCAAAAGTTTTAAAGGAATGTTCAGAATCTTTGTCAAGTTCTTTAGGAATAATATTTGTTAAATCCTTTATTACAGGATCTATTCCAAAGTTATGGTCATGTGCAAACGTTGTTCCATTATTCAAAAAAGGAAATAAACTAGATCCAACAAATTATAGACCGGTTTCATTAACATCAATTGTTGGTAAAGTTATGGAGAAAATTATTAAAGATCATATGATGGTGTTCCTCATTGAAAACAATTTAATTTCTAAAGAGCAACATGGTTTTGTTAATAACAAAAGTTGTATAACAAACCTGTTAGAAACATTAGGTTTAATCACGCAAGCGTATGAAGAGGATATTTCCGTTGATGTTTTATTTTTGGATTTTAAAAAACCATTTGATTCAGTCTCTCACACGAAATTACTGAAAAAATTATTCAGACTAGGATTTGTATCATCTTTGTTAAATTGGTGTAAATCATTTTTGTCAGACCGAACACAGAGGGTTGTGGTAGGGGAATATATTTCAAGTTGGAAGATAGTTACTAGTGGAGTACCACAAGGTTCAGTACTCGGACCTCTTTTGTTTGTAATCTTCATTAATGACTTATGTAGAGGGATTATTAAAGACACTAAATTATATGCAGACAATATTAAAGTTATTTCAATCAATCATTGTTATAATGATAATAAAATGTTACAAGAGGATATTAACAGGTTAGTTAAATTGTCTGAAGATTGGTTAATTATATTTAATGAATCAAAATGTAAAGTCATGTAAATTGGTAAAAAAAAAATCCAAGATATGAATATAAATTGAACAACTCTGTTTTAACAGAAATAATGATAGAAAATGATCTTGGGATTTTTATTTCAAATAATCTAGAGTGGAAATATCATATTAATTTAGCTATAGGTAAAGCAAACAGAAAATTAGGCATGATCAAAAACTCTTTTGAGTATTTGGATGAATTTTATTAAAGTTACTATACAAATCGTTAGTAAGTCCCCCTTCGGAATATGGAGCAACAGTTTGGAGTCCATTTTGGAAAAAGGACATTGACAATCTTGAAATCGTGCAACACAGGGCTACGAGAATTGAATCTTTAAGGGAGAAGTCGTATGAAGAAAGATTAAAGATACTTGAATTGCCAACTTTGTTTGATAGAAAAAGAAGAGGTGATCTGATTTAAATGTATAAGATCTCAAAAAGGAAAGATATTGTTAATTTTCACCACCCTCCTTTAAATTTTGAGCTAGAGCGATCTAGTAGAAGTAACAATTGTAGAATACGCAGACAATTTACAAAATCAAGAATTCGTCATCATTTCTTTACAAACAGAGTTATAAATGATTGGAATTCTCTTCCACAATAAATATTAGATAAAGATAATTTAAACATTTTTAAAAACAGTATCGATATTTATTTCGGTTTCTGAACACTAATTTTTGTAATCAGCTGTCATAGTCTTAACTCAAAGTAATTAAGACTCTACACACCTCAAGTGTGTACAGCACCTTTTCTATTCTATTCTATAACTTTGTTTATGTATAACTTTTTATACTAGTTTTTGTTTATGACATAAACAAAAACCAGTATAAAAAGTGGTGTATTTAGTTAAAAATATGGTTCATATTTTAAAAAAATGGCTTTTTCGATTATGTAAATACATGATCAAGAAAGTAATTTTTTATTTAAACTAATAAGTTAAATTTGTTAAATTGATATAATTTTTATGTGCATTAAAAAACTTTCTTATTTAAGCTTTCAAATATTTTTGCCACTAAATGAAATTCTAGAAAGTTGTCATTAAAAAATTTGTTTATTTATAGATAATAACATTTTTTTACCATATTATAATCAATTGGTAAATAAAATATACAAATTGCAAAAAATGAAACTGATGAAAAAATTTATTTAAGATGTAAAAAAAGTTTTAAATTGTATTTGATTACATCTTTTTTTATAATTTAACTTTCAGATTTTTATTTGTAAATATTAAACTGTATAAAGAAACAGATTCAGAATGGCCGGACATTTTTCAGGTATTGTTTAAACTTAGTTTCATTTTTTTATTTTAAAGCTAAGTATTAACATTTGCTACTATTAATATGGAGTAGTGTTTGCCTATGTGTGTGTGTCTATATATATATATATATTTATATATATATGTATATATATATATATATATATATATATATATATATATATATATATATATATATATATATATATATATATATATATATATATATATATATTAATATAGATATATAGGCTTTGAGACCAAAATCTTGGTCTTAAAATGACTCCAGACTTGTATTTAACTGCCTTGGTCTTGGTATTGGTATTGAAGCCTAAAGTCTTGGTCTTAGTCTTGGTCTTGAAAGCCTAAAGTATTAATCTTGGTGTTGGTCTCGGACCTCTACTGTCTTGGCCTTTACTGTCTTGACTACATCTCTGATATATATATATATATATATATATATATATATATATATATATATATATATATTATTATATATATATATATATATATATATATATATATATATATATATATATATATATATATATATATATATATATATATATATATATATATATATATATATATCCTTATAGTGTAGTCGAAAGAGTCGTTTAATGTAAAAAAAGTCTCTTTCAACTACAATTTTAATTACCTTGTCTCTTAAGCTTTTTTTGATTGTCGTCAAAATGTCAAAGCAATTAAATTTATGCGGAAGTACATTAAATTTTATTGTTTTTTAAAAAATTTTTAAAAAACCGCAATTATAACGACTAGAAAGTTTTTTTTTATTAGTGGTATTTTTGTTTTTGTTTTATTAAAAAACATTTTTAAAACATGCGTAAATGTTGCTACATCGACTATCTTATAGCCTGACTCGCAACGGAGTGCTGCTACATCGACTGACAAATAGCCTGACTCGCAAAGGAATGCTGCTTCATCGACTGACAAATAGCCTGACTCGCAAGGGAGTGCTGCTACATCGACTGACAAATAGCCTGACTCGCAAGGGAGTGCTGCTACAACGACTGACAAATAGCCTGACTCGCAACGGAGTGCTGCTACACCGACTGAGGGTTTGGTTTGGGCAGGCAGTCTATCATTTAAAAAAAAAAAAATTTAATTTTTTAAACTTTTTCTGGTCTGGTTTATTAACGCGCTCTTTAAAACTACAGTTTATGGGAAACTCTTTTCAACTACCATGCAAGAGTATATATATATATATATATATATATATATATATATATATATATATATATATATATATATATATATATATATATATATATATATATATATATATATATATATATATATATATATATATATATATATATATATATATATATATATATATATATATATATATATATATATATACATATATATATATATATATATGGTTATTCTCCTGAAAAGTAACATTTATAAAAAATATTTTTATAAAATTTGAATATTAAAATTTCCAAACCAAATTTTTTGCTGTTATAGTTTTTAGTATATTTAATTATTTGTAAGTATCCGCACAACTCGTTAAAAGTCAGTTTACGAAAAAAAAAAAAAAAATTTTTAGCGTAATCCACAGACGTGACAAATTTACCACATTATGAATAGTACCACTTTATGCTGTAACAGCTGTCTGTTAGGTAATTTACAAAATTAATAACTATCTTTAATCAACAGTTTTTAACAGTTGACATAAAATAGTACATGCTACAAGTTTTACAAAATTTAAAGTATTATTAGTAAGTAAATTAGCAAATGTTTTTGAATGGTAAGTCTTGTGAAAAACTATATTGCCCCCAGTTGTTGAGGTTCGGCTGGCACAATCTAAACACTACATTGCTTTTATCAATGACAGAGATGTCATCTTTTTCTGGAAATGTAAAAAATTCCTGGCCAGATCTTCTCAAAAACTTTATGACAATCTCATTTTCATTTGCACCTTAGGTTTGAATTAGCTCAACATAGCATTTCACATAGCTCAATATAGCATTTCATACTTTTTTTTATGTTTGAAACTTGACAATTATAAAATCATTTATTTTAATTGATAAGCTGTCCTCCTTATTATCACTGTAAACACTGTGGTTACTTAGTTTTGTCAATTTTATTTCACATTTACCTGGTCTTAGGGATTCTTGAGCCAAACGTTTGAATGTTGTTTCTTCAGCTGGCATTTTTTCATTTTCAAGAATTGTTGACCTGCTAAACTATGTTTAGGAGTTTCTTAAAACAGAGGCACAAAAAATTATTAATAAAACAGAAACAAGTTAAATAACTATTTTACAATAAAGATTTCATGTACAACTTATTTTAATATTTAATGAAAATACTAAAGTCACTGAAAAACTAGGTATTAGTCAAACATTCTTACTGACTAAATAACTAAAGAACATTTAAGAAATGCAAAAGTTTGCAATTTTTAATATAAGCAAACTTAAATTTCTAAATGCTATACATTAAAAGGATACAGGAATAAAGATCTGTTAAAAAATCCGCAGGGATTAGTACTTCTCTAATACTATAGTGTTTGTATTTTGTATAATTTTCACATTCAGTGCATATCAGCCTTCTCATATACAATATTTCTTTTTTAGTGAAACTCCAAAGCACCTCATGAACTTGTAAAGTCCCCTTGAAAGTTGTTAGATTTTCGGGTATACATTTCCCATAGAGGTTGAAATCTGTGTTGTTAGTTAACAATTAATATCAGGAATATCTTAATATCAGGAATATCTAAATTAATATAAATTAATATCAGGAATATCTGTGTTGTTAGTTAACAATTAATATCAGGAATATCTTTACCTTGTCCTATCAATCTGTCTGCAGTTCTTTTGATACAACTCCCTTTTCCATCAGGGGCACCTTTTCCGTGCCCCTTTTCTGTGAAATGCCACCTAATTGATTTAGCTCCAAACTCTTTTTGAAAAAAGTACCAACTAAAGAGAACTTGTTAAGAAGTACTATCACTTAGGAAATAAACTGTTTCAATGACAGGCAGCTTTTCTTTTAAGTCATTAATAACAGAATTTAAATTTGCTACAACAAAGTTGTGACGCCTGTTATCTATAAATGTACAGTAAGATTTTGCCTTTATTTTTTTTTCATAAATACTACAATAGTATGCCACAACTGTATGGATTGAAACTTGGTTTCTTGATCCACGAAAGTGGAGTGATTAAATTTCTTTTGAATATTTGCAATTGTAATTTTATGAAAAATCACAATGAATGAAAATTTCTTTAGGCCCTAAATTATTTTTTATTTCTGATGTAGCTTTGTACTGGTGTTTTATATTGCTTAAATGCTTCATAAACTTTTCCAGTAATTTGTTAATAAAATGCAAAAACAGCTCTTTTTTAGTTAATGTTAATTCTTCTTTTACAGTTTTAAAACATGTTTTAATTTTATCTTTTACCACAAAATTAACACTTTTTTTAGACCATTGTGGAAATGTTACTTTTTCATTCATATCATTCTCAAATTCTTTACAAACTATTTTTTTGTTTAAAAGGCATACTCCACATTTTCTTTCCAGGCTTGATTCTCTTAGCTCGCTGTCACATGTTATACTTTTTAGCAAGTCAGTAGGATATTTATATGCCAACATCTTAAAACTATACAACTTTTCAAGAATCAAAGAAAAATCCTCATGGTTAATACAAAGAGGCCGGGGCCTGGTTTTTGACCAGGGTTGCATAAACATTTATACATCCTAAAGCAGGCCTTCTCGTAAGAGGCGTGCGATGGGCGCTTTATATGACCATGCATATAGTTCTTTGTTTTAACAACTTGACCACGGCTCTTTGCAAGTTTCCATAATTAGCGCGTTTAAAAAATGCGCTAAAAGAAAACAAATGCGATTTTTAATTTAATTGATTCCATAATTACAATTAAACTGCCACAAAATTTCCTGAGTACTTTAATGCAACTTAATAAAAGCAATTGTTGAAAAAAATATTCAGATTAGAGTTTCAGTCAAAATGAGTAAATCAAAAAGTAATTACAAAACTTTTTATCATGGAACTATAATTTCTAATAAAGAAATTATTTACTAAAAAAAAAGAATTACAATAATCTAGAAATAGTTGCATTTGCCAACTATTTTTTATCCCACGGCGTGACGTACCATTTTTTTAAATGAACGTTGACTTGCGTATCTTTATTTATTGATGAACATCTAATTTAAGAGATTTATGTCAAACAAATTTCAAATAATTTTTATTCTTGTTAATAAGTTATCAAATATATCAAAGATGCTTGGTAAATTTATTCAATTGTTATTTTTTAAAAACTTTTATTTTACACATTTGCAAAGCGCGCGTAAATTAATGATAAACGCACAATAAAAAAAATTTTAAAAGTGTTTTTAAATATGCAAACAAACATTATTTCAGTTTACGGAGAATGAGAAAATTAAAAAGAAAAAACAATTTTATTTATAATGAAATCATTTGCTTTAAATTTTTAATGTAAATGCTAAAAACAGAAAAGAAACCAAGCTTAAACATTATGATCGCTTACTTCAATAAAAGAAAGCAATCAAGTTGTTTAAGGACGGTTTCTTTTGAGGTTTTTGCAAAACCATCTATTTTAACTAAAACTATAATACTTTTGTGAGCAAATGCAAAAACCATGCTAAAACATAATTACTTTTTTCTATTTATTTTACTTAAAAGTGACTCTATTGAAAAAAGTAAATATGTTTTGGCAATTTTTAAAAAAAGTCTCTGTAATTAATTAATTAAATGTAATTAACTGTAATTAAATAATGTAATTGTTTTTCATTTTAAATGTGTTTTTTGTAATAAATAAAAAAATGTTGATCGCAAAAATATTTTGAAAAAATTGCTGAATATGTTTGTTTTGAAAAATCTTAATCAAACGGCAACATTTGCATAAGCAAAATTAAAGAAACGTGATGTTTGTTTTTCTGTCTGTCTTAAAGAAATGCGCGCACATTTTTAGATTTGTTGCACCCTGTATCCTATTAACTTTTTAATAAAATTTAAAATTTGCACCACAAAATTTTATTAAATTTTATTACCCTTTCCTTCACTATGGATCTGCCCTTGTATTAGCCTATTTATTCATGGGAAGGAATGATAAAGACTATTAGGGCTGTGATTTTTTAACTTTTGCTTCCAATTAAGTTTAAATTAATTGGTACATTTTTTGATTTTTTTTTGGTTTTTCCTTTATTTATTTTATCATTCTTTAAATATTTCATTTTTTTAGGTTAATTTTTTTATATATATTATTTTAAGGATTTTATTGTCTTTTCAGTTTATGGATTGTTTATTTTAATTTGCTTTGTTTTTTTTAGCGCAATTTTTAAATGCGCTAATTATCAAAACTTGCAATAAGCCGTAGTCAAGTTGTTAAAACAAAGAATTATATGCATGGTCATATAAGGTGTGCAATCGCACGCCTCTTACGAGAAGGCCTGTAAAGTATACTTTTTTTATTCAAAGTTCATGTTATATTTTATATATATATATATATATATATATATATATATATATATATATATATATATATATATATATATATATATATATATATGCATATATAGATATCATTATGATGAACATGTATATCATCCTCATCACCATCATCATCATCATCATCATCATCATCATCATCATCATCATCATCATCATCATCATCATCATCATCATCATCATCATCATCATCATCATTATCATCATCATCATTATCAGGTTGCAAACTTTTAGCCTTTCTCATTTATGCTGTTTCTCTAATATAAACAATCTAGAGCATTTTTTTTAACTAAACCTTGTTCATACAATATGTAAGGCAGTCTCTTCAAGTTTTCTTCAAGTTGCATCTTGGAAGCTTTTATTCCTTCTGGAATAAAAGTTTGGAAGCTTTTATTACTTTTCTATAACTTTAAGTCAAGCCTCATTCTACTCCACATTTTTGCCATTTTGAGAAGTTGCTTTATTAAACTTAAAACTTGCTTTATTAAATCAATCATTTTTTTCATCTATTTTTTACTAAAACATCTCTCTTAAGAACAATGTTCTTTTTATTATTGCATAAAGTTAATGTAAAAAAGTCCTGTCTGATGTTAATCTCTGTTATTCTCAGTTTACTAAATCTTGTATCTTATCTCAGATGTTAGGTTCCAGAGACTTTTGGTTAGTCTTCAACAGTGTCATTAACTAAAGTAAGTCTAACATTTAATTTCTAGTTCATGTGTCTGATCTTTTTATTTCTCCCCAGAATAAAGCAGAGTTATTTGGAAAGAAATCTTACCCTAATTTGACTCTTGAATATAATGGACATACTCTTCCTGACAGTTAAACAGATTAACCTATTGTTATCTAAATTACTCTGGCTTTCTTTTAACCAGTTAATTCTTAATTAAACACTTCTAGATTCTTTATATAAAGGTTTTTAGGTTATTAAATGATTTTTTTCTAATTGCTGTAGTAAGGTTATTCTTGAAGGCCTACCATCTTCTTCATTCCAAGTAACTTTAAGGGTACCACAAGGTACCTTTAAAGTCTACCTTTGCTCCTGTGTTGTTTCTTATCTACAATAACAATCATCATAAAATCTAAAGTGGCTCTATTTACTGATGACTCAACTTAATACTCTTCTCTTAACAAATAGTCTTCACTTTTTTCTGTAACAGCCTAAGGCTTGCAGTGGCTTTTGGATTTTAAGTTTAAATTTAAAATCCACAATTTTTGTTAGACAACAAAACTCATTTACTGCAAAAAAATATTGCAATATTGTTGACACTCTTATATTGATAAATAGCAACTTTCTTACCCTCAGACAAAGTCTAAAAGCACATTGTAAATGTAACTAGACCTGCTTTAATTTACAAACTTGAGCCATTCTTCCAATTGCAAAGTTGCATCTCTTTTTTTTTCTTTCTACAAATGCAATCATTGACAATGCTCAAACAAGCTATCATCTATATTACGATAAACCAAAACTCATTCTTGCTTGTTTCTTATTCAACAAGTTGCATCCTTTTATTGTATCTGTCCCTTCATGCTACAAAATATTCTATCAGTTTTTTTTCTTGCACATTAAAAAAAACTTTATAACTATTAGCCATCTTCATGTTTTTCTTATATATACAACCTACAAATTTTCAAGTCTTCAGTTAACCATTTCCTTATATTTTGACTTATTCTCTATTTTAAAGTAACTTATAACTTAATAATGGTTGCTCACAATCTTGTTGGAAGTAAATGTTTGAAAATATATAAATTTATGCCAGTATTTAATAAGTAGTAAATGTAGGCTATCACCTAGGAAGGTGATAGCCTACATTTACTACTTATTAAATACTGTAACCCCTGCTAAATCTTATAATTTAGCCGGGGCTGGGGCAGTTTGAAAAATGTCTCATTTTTAGCCAGGGCCCTGGTCACTTACTAAAGACAAGTATTGTTTGTTACCCTGGCAAAATCCTTTTTTTTTTTGTTAATACAACTCTCAGTAGAAAAATTTGGTTGTATTTTTGTCTGAAACATTTCATTAAAAAGCAAGCTTTTCTTTACTTCCTTCGAGCATTTTATACCACTGGTCATTCTTTTAACCACCTTTTGAGGAGTATTAACTTTTGCATATCTCAGTCTGTAGAATTTATGTTTGTATATATCACCTCTTTGCTTTACAATTTTTTTTTTTCTTTTAATTTTTTGATTTTTTTCTTCAACCCTTCTTTATATTTTTTACAAACATTTAGCTTGCTTCTTTTTCTGGAACTAGATTTTTAACTGGGACCAGGAAGTACATTTATGCCTATTTCATTGTTGATAGTAATATTTACATTTGGATTTTCAGGTGGTGGAGATAAATTTTCAATAAGTTGCAATAAGTATATATATATATATATATATATATATATATATATATATATATATATATATATATATATATATATATATATATATATATATATATATACATATATATATATATATATACATATATATATTATAGAGTTTAGGGAGAATTACCATTATTTAGGAGTAGCACAGCTGACTATTTGTTATATATATATATATATATATATATATATATATATATATATATATATATATATATATATATATATATATATATATATATATATATATAATATAATATATTGTATGATATTTTGTATTTGCAATAAAATACAAAAAAACTCTTGAACGTATAAGAGTGCTCAATAATAAATAAATAGGATTTATTTATATTATTTAATAGAGCATTATATTAATTTATAAAAATAAAGAAAACAACTTTTTTTGGTACTAATAGTTTCATGCCTAAAAGCAATCATCAGCCATGTAATACAAATCAAGAAACAATAAAAACCGTTAAAATATAAAGTTACAGTGGAATGTGCTCCGTCGTCAAAACAAAACAAAAACAAAAACCTAAAAACGGCTGCCTAATCACCCGTATCGAAATTCGAAAGGAGGAACTTGCTTTTATGTCTACATTTAGATACTAATTCATTCCTCTTATTTAATAAAATATCATAGGTGTACGATATTATGAAATACTTTTCGTATAGACATAAGTTGCATCGTTTTATCTTTCTATCTCCATACAATCTTTCTATCTCCATACAATGTAACATGAAAGTTGTGAACTTCCTTGATGTAACACTTAATCTCAATGATCAATCTTTTAGACCATTTTGTAAACCAATCAATGAACTAAATTATATACATGTTGATTCCAATCACCCTCCTAGCATAATAAAGCAACTTCCTCGTTCTATAGAATTAAGGTTGTCAGCTAATTCATCTAATGACACTAGCTTTCGAAGCTCTGCTCATTTGTATCAGGATGCATTAAAAAAGTCTGGTTACAAATTTAAACTTAATTATATTCCGAAACTCATTCAACCTCTACCAAAAAACCGTAAGCGCAATATTATCTGGTTTAACCCCCCATATAGTAAAAATGTTTCTACTAAAATTGGTAAAATCTTTTTGGATTTAATTGACAAGCACTTTCCAGTTGGACATAAATACCACAAGATTTTTAATAGAAATACTCTAAAGGTGAGTTACAGTTGTATGCCAAACATCAAATCAATCGTTAACTTTCATAACCGTCATATTATGAAAAGCATCCCCCCAGAATCAGATAAAAGTTGCAATTGTATTACTAAAACCAAGTGCCCTTTAAATCAACAGTGTCTCGTTAATAACATAGTGTATCAAGCCACTCTATATCCAGGCACTCCAGACGGGATTGAAAAAGTGTATTTTGGAGTTAGTGAAACTGCTTTTAAACTTAGATACGCTAATCATACAAAATCTTTTAAGATCGAAAAATATAAAAACGATACTGAGTTGTCTAAGGAAGTATGGAAGTTAAAGGAAAATGGAGTAAACCCGACAATTAAATGGAAAATTTTAAAACGTTGTAGATCTTACAATCCCACAATAAAACGATGCAACTTATGTCTATACGAAAAGTATTTCATAATATCGTACACCTATGATAACTTATTAAATAAGAGGAATGAATTAGTATCTAAATGTAGACATAAAAGCAAGTTTCTCCTTTCGAATTTCGATACGGGTGATTAGGCAGCCGTTTTTAGTTTTTTGTTTTTGTTTTGTTTTGACGACGGAGCACACTCCACTGTAACTTTATATTTTAACGGTTTTTTTTGTTTCTTGATTTGTATTACATGGCTGATGATTGCCTTTAGGCATGAAACTATTAGTACCATAAAAAGTTGTTTTCTTTATTTTTATAAATTAATATATATATATATATATATATATATATATATATATATATATATATATATATATATATATATATATATATATATATATATATATATATATATATATATATATATATATATATATATATATATAATATTTATATTTATTTATATTATATTTATATATATATATATATATATATATATGTATATATATATATATGTATATATATATATATATATATATATATATATATATATATATATATATATATATATATATATATATATGTATGTATATATATATATATATATATATATATATATATATATATATATATATATATATATATATATACATATATATATATATATATATATATATATATATATATATATATATATATATATATATATATATATATATATATATATATATATACATACATATAATATATATATATATATATATATATATATATATATATATATATATATATATATATAATATACATATATATATATATATATATATATATATATATATATATATATATATATATATATATATATATATATATATAACAAGTAGTCAGCTGTGCTACTCCTAAATAATGGTGATTCTCCCTAAACTCTATAATATTTATTTTTAAATGACCCTGTGCTTCACATAAAAAGTTTTTTTTTTTTTTAATGTGGAGACAAAACAATAAAAATGCTTGATAATGACTTCTATCACTTCTATCTAATTCAAAATAAAGCAAGTTTTAATAACAAGTCGGCATTAGAATAAGATAATTGATTGAATAAAATTGAAATTTTAATTTTCTTAGAGAAAACTGATAGACTCAAAATGAGATATTCAAAGTTATTAAGGTTGTTTAAACAATTGTAAACCTTGCAGTACTATATAGGCTTTAGCATATAAGTTAGGAGGATCTGTCTCCTGAAAAGTAGCATTTTTAATAGTTTTTTTTATAAAAGTTTAATATTAAATTTTTCAAAGCAAAATTTTTTTGTTTTTGTTTTGAGTATATTTAATCACTTGTAAGGTTTAAACCAACTTGTTAAATGTCAGTTAACAAAATAAAAATTTAAAACTTTTGGCATAATTTATAGACCTCACAAATTTACCGCAGATGTGACATTATAAGTAGTATCACTTTAATTGCTATATGCAGGCTTGGACGAAAATGGCATGCGATCGCACTCTGTAACTGACCACGTTTATATTTTTTTTCTACAATTTGAAAAATTTTGTTTTACCAATTTAAATGCAATAAAAAATGTTATGAATAAAAATTAACCGTTGATCTTTTCAAACATTTTGATTTTATGCTTTAATTAAAAAAAAAAATAATTATAATAAATCGTTAAAAATAAATGCATTTTGTGTAAATTAAATATGTAAATTTTCTTTGGTAGGCATGTCATTTTTTATGATAAATTCAAAGATTTGAAACTATTTTTTTATGTCTCTCTGAAAATCTTTCAAAAGATTACTTTTTTTAAATACTATAAACTATGATTAAGTTTAATTAAAATCTTCCTGTTGCAATGGAATGGTTTAATTGCTTTATTATTTTTTCTTTCTATTTTTATGAAGAATTGTTTAAAAGCTTTTTTTTTTGACTTGACTTACATTATTAAGTCAAGTCAAAAACATTATGTAATGACTAAAAATTACTAATTTAAAAAGACTATTTTTTAAAATAGTAATTTCTTTATAAAAAAAATATTTTTTTTTGTTACTTTAAAAAAAAAATTGTTTATACAATTTTAAAATAATTTTTTTTTTTTTTTCATTTTAATAATTTAGTTTCATTTTTCAAAATAAACAGCAGTTTAAATAAAAGTTGGTCATTTATATAACAACCATTAGAAGTATTTTGCAAAAGCATTTTACGTAACACCGTAGTAACTTAGTCTTGTCAACTTTTTACATTTACTTTGGCCTTGGTACTTTTGAGCAGTACTATCGCTAAAGAAATGAGCATTTTCAATGATAGGCAGATTTTATTTTGAAGTCATAACATAACTTTAAAAGTGGATAGACCTTTGCTAAGTCATGCTTGTTATCTAAAAATGTTATAAAATTAAAGATTTTGCCTTTTATTTAGTTTTCAGAAGTACTGCAACTGTACACCACAACTGTATGGACAATTAATTTCTTGATCCGCCAAAGTGGAGTGATTGAATTTTTTCTTAGTATTTGCAATTATTTTTTTCTGAAAAATCACAATAAATAAAAATATCCCTAGGCCTTAAGTTATTTTTTATTTCCGATGTAGCTTTGTACTGATCTTTTATATTGCATACATGTCTCATAACCTTTTTCAGCATGTTAATAAAATGCAAAAATAGTTGTTTTTTGGTTAATGATAACTCTTCTTTTACAGAAGACCCTTCTCCTCTTAAGACCCTCCACTCCCCCCCCCCCCCCTCTCCACTCCTATTTATTTATTTTTGCTTAATATTAAAAAAGAAAAAAAAAATTAGTGAAAATTGGCCTAAAAAATTAGAAAATAATTATTTCAGTCAATGATAACAAAATTTTTCAGTGTTAACGGGCTTTAAAAATGATCAAACAAATAAATCTTGATTTATCGAAAATGAAATTTTAATTAATTTCTCATTAAAGCATAAAACTTATATCAACATATTAAATCCTATTGAAATTATTATATAGCAGCTGTTAGAAAATGCGCATTTGACCGCAAGGCATGCTAGATTTAAATAGTTTTAGGCGTGTTTTGTAAAAAAAATATAAGTTTGGATTTATAAACTGAAATTTTTTATAAAAAATACTTATAATGTAACATTTAAAATTCCCCCTCTTCCCTCCTCTTAATTAACTTCTTCCGTTTATTAGCTCTTCCCACACCCATATATTAGATCTGAACAAAAATTCCTCCTCCCCCTCTTATATTCCCCCCCCACCTCCCACCACCCTTGTATTAAGGACTCAAGAGTACCCCAAGTTCAACTCTTTATTTAGACCATTGAGGAAACGTTACTTTTTTATTCTCAAATTCTTTGCAAACTATTTCTTTGTAATGAATTTAGAGAATGAAAAAAAACTTCATACTTCACATTTCCTTTCCAGGCAGGATTCTCTCAGCTGGCCTTTACATGTTATACTTTTTAGCAAATCAATAGGATATTTATATGCCAACATCTTTAAAGTATACATCTTTTCTAAAACTAAACCATATTAGTTAGTTAAAATCTATTATTTCGCATTAATATCAGCTAAATTTTATATTATTTTATATTGTCTTTATTTAAGGTGGTTGTATTTTAAAATGAAAAAATCAGGACACAAAACTAACAATGACAAAAAAGGTGAACTATCTGGAATATTTTATTTGAACTATTTTAGACACTATAATAGTTTCAAAAATAGTTGGTCAATGATCTCTGAGGGCTACAAAGCAGAATTTAATAATGTGGTTGTGGTGTAGTGGTAGCTCTTGCTTCATTTCCAAGTTTAATCCCTACTATTTCCCTGGTAGTACTGATTTCAACTTGTTCATTAAGGTTTGTGTTTCTGAGCTAAGTAGTTAAGAGAGGCTTAAAACCACAATACAATGGTCTCCTCAACTTTAGTGGCCTTCTTGTCCTTGAGGAGGTAAATAACATTAAAAAAATGTCCGAAATAATATTTTTTGAACTTTATATCTCTATAAAACTAAGTTCATTTTATTCAAAAAAAGAAAAAAATTAAAAACAATATGTTTTATATATTGACCAGACTAGGGTTTTAGGAGCCTAACAAAGTATATGTCCAAGAAATACCAAAAAACTATAATTGAAAAAAATACATATATATTTATACAACCCTTGGAATTAGGGTCGGCATTTGTCAATGCCAGCCTAACTGCCGACCTAAAAGTTTTTGCGGTTGGCAAAAAATTGCTGACCTCATTTTGATGTTTTATGGTAAGACCTTTGTTTCAATTTTTTTTTTGCCAACTTGATACCGACCTCTAAAAGATTAAGGTCGGCAAATTATTGCCGACCTCAATTTTTCTAATTCTGAGGGTTGTTTATATATATATATATTCATATATATATATATATATATATATATATATATATATATATATATATATATATATATATATATATATATATATATATATATATATATATATATATATATATATATATACATACATAATATATATATATATATATATATATATATATATATATATATATATATATCATATATATATATTCATATATATATATATATATATATATATATATATATATATATATATATATATATATATATATATATATATATATATATATATATATATATATATATATATATATATATATATATATATATAAATATATATGTTGTTTTATTGTACCAAATTATGATACAAAGTCTCTTGTTCGTTTGAGAGTGATCAGTATTAAGTAAATCGTTTACTAAATAGATCAGTATTATTATATAAAGTATTCTTGTTGGTTTAAGTGCATAAAATGTACTTTTTTAAAATAAGTTTTGTTGAGTATAATAAGAAAAGAAGTTATAAAAGAAAATGAAATAAAGAAAAAGTAAAATGTGTTAGTGAATTTTGTTGCTGATATAACTACATTAAGAAGATATAATTGAATTTCCTGATGGAGTAAAAAACATTAAAGCCAAAAGTAAGTTGTTTCTGTTCCTAATTTAGATAACTACCTTCACCTCTAACAGTAAAGTTATACACCACATTTATTAAAAGTGTTATGATGTATTGCACTGAAACATAGAAAATAAAGGTTGAAAATGAATATGGAACCAACAAAGAAAATGACTATTAGGGGAATGATAGTAAGTCATTTAATAAAGTGAAACAATAAGAAAATTGATAAGGTGCATGAAGGAAGATTATACTAGTTTAAATATGAAGAGTATATACAAAATATGGTTGGCAGTTTACTTTTATAATATACTTTTTATAATTCTATTTTTTTTGATTGAGGATCGAAGTAATTCAAAAGTTGTGATTCATTATTAAGCCCTAGCTATGTTTTTATCAAACTCACCTTGCACCTAATATATATATATATATATATATATATATATATTAGGTGCAAGGTGAGTTTGATAAAAACATAGCTAGGGCTTAATAATGAATCACAACTTTTGAATTACTTCGATCCTCAATCAAAAAAAATAGAATTATAAAAAGTATATTATAAAAGTAAACTGCCAACCATATTTTGTATATATATATATATATATATATATATATATATATATATATATATATATATATATATATATATATATATATATTATATATATATATATATATATATATATATATATATATATATATATATATATACATATATATATATATATATATATATATATATATATATATATATATATATATATATATATATATATATATATATATATAGGCTTGGACAGGAATGGCGTGCGATCGCACTCTGTAACTGACCAAGCTAATATTTTTATTTCTTTAAAACTTGACCAGAGCTATTTTGATGTTTTAACAATATGAATGCACTAAAAAAAGTGTTACGTTATAAATATCTTTTAATCGTTGATCTTTTCAAAAGTTTTTTATTTTACGCAAAAGCTTTAAATAAAACTATAAAATTAATTATAGTTATTGTTACATAAACGCTTGTGTAAATTAATAAAAAACGTTATAAATAAGTAGTTTTTATGTAGGCATTTATTTTTTATGATAAATTTAAACGTTTAAAACTATTTTCTTATGTCTTCCTAAAACATTTTTGAATCGTTATTTTTAGAAAGAATTTTTTTAAGTTACTTTAATTTTGAATAAGTTTGAAAGCTTCTGTGACTACTAACTTTTACACATTTTATGTGAATTACACAAGAATATAAAATAACTTTATTTACTTATATAAGCATGTATTTTGTTGATTTAATGAAAAAGTTTTGAAGCTTTTTGTAATGTTCATACAAATAATTTTTATGATTAAACTTATGATTTTTAAAAATGTTTGAAATGAACATTTTATTTTTTGTAAAAAAATTTTTTTTTTTTTTTTTTTTTTTCAACTTCTTTAGAAATGAGTATAAGTTGCGCATAAATCTTTTATAATAATTTTTAAATTCGTTATGTGAAGCGCTAGTTAATAAAGTTGTAATGCTCAAATTAAAATTAAATTAAAAAGATTGTTGGCAGTAAATCGCAGGCGTATTTTATTTATTTATTTATTTTTTTTTCTATTTTTACGAATAAAAAAGTTCAAAACCTTTTTTTCTAATTAGACTCACTAATTAGAGCATGAAATTAGTAAAAACTACTATTTTAAAAAGACTGCGTTATTTTTTTAAACTATTTTTTTTGCTACTTTTTTAACAAAATAAATGTTTATACAATTTAAAAATATTATATAAAACACTTTTTAATAAATTTAATAAAATTTGTCCTTTTATTAAACCAATCATTAGTAGTAATTTGTTACTAATTTGTTACTATTTAAAAACGTTTTACGTTTGAGAAACTTTAATAACGCTTAAAAAGTTTTAATAACGTTTATTTTAACGTAATTAAAAACGTAACTAAAAGTTTCGCTTCGAGTTTAAGTTTTTATTTTCATTTTGGAGCTTATATTATTTCTTTTTCGTTATGAATTTGTTATGAATTTCTTATATATATATATATATATTATATATATATATATATATATATATATATATATATATATATATATATATATATATATATATATATATATATATATATTTATATATATATATACATATATATTTGTTATACTATATATATATATATATTTATATATATTATATTTATATATATATATTTGTTATATATATATATATATATATTTATATATATATATTTATATATATATATTTATATATATATATTTGTTAGTTATATATATATATATATATATATCTATTATACTATATATACTATATATATATATATATATATATTTGTTATATATACTATATATATATATATATATATATATATATATATATATATATATATATCTATATATATATACTATATATATATATATATATATATATATATATATATATATGATATATATAATTATATATATATATATATATATATATATATATATATATATATATATATATATATGTACTATATATATATATATATATATATATATATATATATATATATATATATATATATATATATATATATATATATATATATATATATATATATATATATATATATATATATATATATATATAAAGAGTTTTGATTATTTGAAAATGCCTACATATGAATACCATTTCACTTTTTTTGTTTAGTAGATTTTTATTTTTGGAAAACAGAATTTCATATTTTTCGTATGTGCATAGTTTGCAGGACTTTGTGGTTGGGTTGTAAGCATTGCACTGCTTAATTATTTTCCATTTGACAACTGGGTTTAAGTTAGCATCTTTAATTTCCAAAATTCTTTTGATAATTCGGTGTCATTTTTGTATTTTAGAATGTTAAATGATTTTATATGGTTTGCATATCTAGTTTTGAATGGTGTTTCACTTATACCGATGTAGGATTTGTTGACAGGAGTGTTAGTAGGATTATTGGAACTTATATTGGCTTGGTATACAATGTTTTTCGTTAAGCATTGGTTTGATAAAGGGCAGGTATTTTTATTAATGCAATTGCAGTTGTTTTTTGGTGGAGTTTTGTTGTTGTTCATAATTTGTTGATTGTGTGCATTTAAAAAAGATACAGCTGTAACTTATTTTTATCGTGTTTCTGTTTAAAATTTTGTGGAGTCTGTGATTTTTTGGGAAGTGTTTGTTGATTAAGGTTAAAAAACTTTTCTCTACATAAGTGCTAACATTTTTGCTGAAAGGAGGGTTGAACCATATAATATATATATATATATATATATATATATATATATATATATATATATATATATATATATATATATATATATATATATATATATATATATATATATATATATATATATATATATATGTATATATATATATATATATATATACAGTGGGTGCTCATATTATTAGAATTACGACCAAATTTTAAAAACTTTGTGAATAAAGTTCAAAATTAACAAAACATTTTAACAAAATAATTTTTATTTATTTTACAAATAGTATGTTTGTACCTTTTACTTTAATCTGAGAGTTTGGCAACATTGCATTTCATCTCATTATGAAGTTATAGGGTTTTTCCCAAATTTTGACAATTTTGGCAGTTATACCTGTGTTGTTGTCGCGTGAAGTGCTGTTTGTGTATTGCTCTCTTTTTAAATTTTTTTTAAAAAAGATTTTTTTATTAAAGATTTTTTTATTGTTTTGTTATTGAATTCTATTTATGTGTCTATTTTTTACAGTTAAACATGATTAAATCAATATTTTTACATATAATTTGACTTCTATAACGGTTTACTAGAATCACATGTTTTTTTTCAATATGGGAAAGGCAAAAGATGTTTCACCGTCAAAAAAAAGAGAAGTTGGAGCATTATTGAAGAATACTTTCATATTCTCAAAGGTGTATAGCATCAATGACAAAGGTTTCAGTGGCAACAGTCAACCGAATAAAAAAAAATCTGGACAAAAATGCTGATTATACTCCTCAACGAACAGGACATTGTGGTAGAAAACGGCTAACAACGCCAAGAGACGATAGAAAAATACGAGATATTTGCCTAGAAAATAGAAATAAGCCTTATATGTATGTATATATATATATATATATATATATATATATATATATATATATTATATATATATATATATATATATATATATATATATATATATATATATATATATATATATATATATTTATATATATATATATATATATATATATATATATATATATATATATATATGTATATATGTATATATATATATATATTAAATGCATTATTATTTATATATATATATATATATATGTGTATATATATATATATATATATATATATATATATATATATATATATATATATATATATATATATATATATATATATATATATATATATATATATATATATATATATCAGCCTTTTCCAGGAAAGGCGTGCGGTCCCACGCCTTGTTTGTCCACGCATAGAATAAATTTTTCAGAAAACGTGACCGCGGCATTATTTCGTAAGAAAGCGGAAATTATCCACAGAAAATAAAAAATTATATTAAAAAATGAAACGAAGTCTAAACAAAGTATAAAATTGAAATTTTATGTAAGAAAAATATTTTAATAATAAAAAAAAATTAAAAAAAAAAAATTCTTGTAACAAAAAAATAAAATAAGTCTTGAAAATTTTTTTCAAAATTTTTATACTGTTTTTGTTTTCTTTTATTAGGGTTGCTATTTTCAGCTACGAAATTTGATACAAGTCAAGGCAAAGATGACAATAAGTCATAAAGTTTTCACGAAAATAAAAAGACTTGATACGTAATTTATTCACGAACTTTATCAGACAATGTATTAAAAAACTGATTCATTATTTACGCTAGACAAATTTGGTTAAACTTTATCATTTAATTTAGTTTTTACGAAGGTTTATGCAAAGGCGATAACTTTATTCCCCAATACTTAGACAAGAAAATAAATTGCTGTTTCAATTATTAAATATATTATTTGAGATTTTAAACATAACAAAATTTTAATGTGAAAAAAGTTCTTTCTCGACTTATTTAAAACTGATTATACTGAGTCAATGCTCACCTTTTATTACGTTGAAATTATTCAATTGCATAATTTTGTAATTACAAAAGTAGTTAAAAAAATAATTGCATTGCTTCTGTTGTCATTGTTACAAAAACAGTTCCTTCGGGACATCATTATATATTAACACTCGTTCACAATGTCAATTAATGATTGCAAAATAAGCAACTCAATCATTTGACAATAAAATTTTCTTTCATTTAAAAAAAAAACAAACATATTTTACTAATAAATAGCAATCGGTTTAGTGTTTTCTTGCGTATCAATACATTTAAACATTAAAATCAATACATTTAAACATTTAAATGTATTTACAAAACATTTAAAAACTGTTTATAGTTCTAGCGTGAATTTTAAAGTATTACTTACGGATAAAAGTCATAAACAAATTGTACATTAAAAGGTCCTTTTAGTTTCTTTAAACATTAATCTTTTTCTTTTTGATTTGATTTTTCTTATTGATTTGATTTTTCAGAGCTTAAATAACTACCAACCTAAAAAAATTAAAATATAAAATATAGGTAATTTTTTTTTTTAATAATATGCATTAATTTTTTAATTTTAAAGCACAAACAGATTTCTGTTATTTACTTTAAGATTGCTTGCATTTTTGCAGTATTTTCGTTCAGCTTTGTTTTGGCGCGAATTCTTGAAATGCATAATAATAAAACGTGGTCAGTTAGTCAGAAAAATTTATTCTATGCGTGGACAAACAAGGCGTGCGACCGCACGCCTTTCCTGGGAAAGCCTGATATATATATATATATATATTAGGTGCAAGGTGAGTTTGATAAAAACATAGCTAGGGCTTAATAATGAATCACAACTTTTGAATTATTTCGATCCTCAATCAAAAAAAAAAGAATCTATTATAAAAAGTAAATAATAAAAGTAAACTGCCAACTGTATTTTGTATATGCTCTTCATATTTAAACTAGTATAATCTTCCTTCATGCACCTTATCAATTTTGTTATTGTTTCACCTTATTAAATGTCTTACTATCATTCCCCTAATAGTCATTTTCTTTGTTGGTTCCATATTCATTGTCAACCTTTGTTTTCTATGTTTCAGTGCAATACATCATAACATTTTTAATAAATGTGGTGTATAACTTTGCTGTTAGAGTTAAAGGTAGTTATCTAAATTTGGAACAGAAACAACTTACTTTTGGCTTTAATGTTTTTTACTCCATCAGGAAATTCAATTATATCTTCTTAATGTAGTTATATCAGCAACAAAATTCACTAACACATTTTACTTTTTCTTTATTTCATTTTCTTTTATAACTTCTTTTCTTATTATACTCAACAAAACTTATTTTAAAAAAGTACATTTTATGCACTTAAACCAACAAGAACACTTTGTTAGTTGCACTGCTCTTGTAAACCCATTTCTTATGAGCTATAAAAATGATAGTTTGTTCCTACATTTTACATAGCCACATAATGCCTTATTCACTTTACATTGTCTGTATTTTCTGCCTTTTATCTTTTTTTGTCATTTAAGTTTATTCTGAGGATTTGTTTCCATAGCATTTTCCTATAGCTGGTTTTTTAGTATTAACTTTTTGTGTCTGCAATCAAGCTTAGTCTGCTATAAACATTTTGATAGAATAGCTGTCATTTAAATCAGCATTTAACTTTTTTTTTTATTTATTTAGAGTTTGGAATGTTACCCGAGTTGTTGAAAGGTGTTGATGAAATGGGATGGGGGTATGTTCATTTTCACTTTTTACATTTATGTTAATGTTATAATTTATGATATGTACTTTATGACATTGTTAATTATAATGTTTGTAAATTTTGTATAGTTTTAGAAAAAAAGCATTTTTTATTTTGTTTATTAGGCTTGCAACAGATATTCAGGCAGAAGCAATTCCAATGATACTTGGTGGTGGTGATGTACTTATGGTGATGTTCTTAAATAAATTACAACTACTTGAATAAAGATAATTGCCAACTGTGGCATGTGACATTAGAAACTAACATTAGAAATATATAAATTTTATTAAAAAAAATCTTAAATAAAAAAAAATCCACAAGAAAATAAAAGCACTTTAAAAATAAGTAAAGTTTTTCAAACATATTTTGAAACATTTCATTTAAAACTTTTCTCTTTATGACCAGTATTAAAAGTACATTTAAGAAACTTGTAAAAATAGTATTCTACAAAAAAGCAGAGGAAAAAGAATGTGCAGACAACATTGTTGTTTTTAGTCCATATAGATTATGAGACTGTAATAAATAACACTGTACCAATTTAACAACGTAGCAGTTTATGTCCTTCCATTCAAAGTGTATTTCAATAGCTTATATTTAAAGACTGTGTAAAACATTGAGCAGCCACTATGGGTGCAATTTTATGATGGAAGTAAAAAAAAAATTTCTTTTTATTTATACAGAAAAAAATTTTTATATTTTTATTCATTTGGTCTGGTAAGAAAAAACAATTTAAACAGATGAACAAAAATATCACTCTAAAGCTTTAAAGCATAAGAGATTTTCTAAAATAATAAGTGTACTGTAAATCACCATCACAAAACAACTCCCAAATAGTAACTATCATCTAATTATATATATATATATATATATATATATATATATATATATATATATATATATATATATATATATATATATATATATATATACACACACACTTACTAAAGAGTATTTTTAAACTCATACGGCTTTTTTAGAAAAAGAAGAAAAAAAACAAAGAATGATGAATGAAGCATTGTTGCCCCAAAGCCTCAGTCGATGTAGCAGCACTCCACTGCGAGTAAGACTATTTGTCAATCGATGTATGTACTGAAGCCCCCAGCATTAGGCTATTTCAGAATGACGTCAGATTGCTTATCTTTTTTAATTTTTTTTTTAAATAATTGATCTCCCAATGGCCCGAGAGGGCCACTACAGTCGAGGAGGCTACTCATTTTTTTTTTTTTTTCTTTTTTCTGTTAATCGTGGTACAAAAACCTTGACAAGCAAGACCGCTGCGCGGAGAAATTAAGTTGTACCTTAGTACGCAATGCTATTTGTGTGTATATATATGTATATATATATATATATATATATATATATATATATATATATATATATATATATATATATATATATATATATATATATATATATATATATATATATATATATATATATATATATATATATATATATATATATATAGGTGTGTCATAAAACAACATTTTTTTAAAATGTCTGATGATTAATGTGTTCTATGTAATAAATTAAAAATACTAAATTTAAAATTTTTTTTAAATTTCAAAATAAAATTTATTTTTTTAAATCTAAATTATATATATGCTCTTAAAGAAAAGAACAATAATAAATTAGTAAAAAAAACACCTAATCTAATTTTCTTCAACAGGATGTTTCTCCATCAGTAGTGAACCTACTAATGGAGAAATAATTAAAGTTCCCAATTTAAAGGTGAAAAAATCCCATTCTCCAAATAAAGTTTGCCAAATTAAAATTTAATAATTCTATAAGTTATTGAAAATTAAAAACTAATAGAAAAATAACAAAAAATTCTAATTCATTAATTGCGTAAAACATGAAATAAAGTTGCCGTTTATAGGTATAACAATGCGATCGCATAACTGCAAAAATGTCTCTTGGAAAAAACTTCTTGAGAATTGGGATTTTCCAAGCGATTTTAGGGATTTTCCAAGCGATTTTAGGGATTTTTTTGGCAACTTTTTAGTAAAATTCATTTCTCATAAATTTCGAATAGTTTTTTATTATAAAGTATAAAAATATTTATATATTATATAAAAATGTTTTTATAAACTATTACTATAAATTTATTAAACTAAGAAAAAAAAAATTTTTACTTTACTGCCTGCTTTTATTTAAAACGTAAATACATAAATATGTATATCAAAACGTAAATTAAATACGTTTTATAACAACAACAACAACAGCAACAACAACAAGCTATTTATTTTCCATTTTAAAATCATTTTTACTATAATAAGATAAATAATAATAACAATAATTATAAAATAATAAGCAATAGTAATAATTTATGACAATAATAATATTAACAAAAAAAAAATTATAAGTAATGATAATTACTATAATAATAAGTAAAATGATATGTTATTTCTTATTTTAATAACTTAATGATTAGTATGGATGGTGTCACTCATACAGAAGTCTGATCAAAGGAGTGACACCATTTTTCAAAATAATATGACTAATAATAAACATATAGACATAAAACATAGACACACATAAAGAAAACTTTTTAAAAATCATATATGTCGGTAATAATTGAAGAGAAAAGAAAAAAAACAAAAAATAAGGATAATTGTTATAGTAATAGAAAAAAATTATAGCAAAATATTTTTCAGAATTTTTTTATATTGATTTTAATTAATATTAAAAAAAGATGACAAAGGAGTTTGGAATTGGAGTTTATTGAACTCATTCACAATGCACACAAGCTTCTTGTTCCATTTACAGATGCACTGATACAAAACAGAATTCTTACCATACTTTTGAGTTTTAGATGATGGTACAATAAGTTTTCCATTATTAATATTTCGCGTAGAGTGTGTATGAATAAGAATATAAGAAAAGACCCCACATATTCCCAAAACACATTTTAATCTCAGCAAAAATGAGGGGAGGGGGGATTTTAATCTCAGCGAAAATGAGGGATGGATGATAAGTAAATATTTTAATAAATTTCCTATTTGTTAAAACGCTATATATAATGTACTCCTGGTTATCACACACACACATTTATATATATATATATATATATATATATATATATATATATATATATATAAATATATATATATATAAATATATATATATATATATATACTTACAATATTAATTCATATTTAGTATGAATTTTGAAAAATTATATATATATATATATATATATATATAAATTATATATATATAAATTATATATATATATATATATATATATATATATATATATATATATATATATATATATATATATATATATATATATCAGGCCCAGGAAAGGCGTGCGGTTGCACGCCTTGTTTGTCCACGCATAGAATAAATTTTTCAGAAAAC
>NC_061164.1:4471666-4504166 GCF_022113875.1 Hydra vulgaris
GATTGGACCGTATTTTTGACTATGTTCCAACTATGTTTACAATTCGTTTTTGCACCTTGATCTGTCCTATATATGGTAACAGTATTACATACAAGGACAGCTTTGAGATTTGTAGAGATAAAGAATAAAATCCAGAGTAAGAAAGTGGTGAGAGCGATAAAGAGATAGCAACCTTAGAGATGCTAATTTTGCAATTTATTTGTTATATGGTTTCTAGGAAAGATCGAAAGTAAGAGTTAATCCTAGAAGATGAAGGGTAGATGACTCATGCAATACATTACAGTTCATAAATAAAGGAAGATCGAGATTATTGAGGTATATATATATATATATATATATATATATATATATATATATATATATATATATATATATATATATATATATATATATATATATATACATATATATATATATATATATATATATATATATATATATATATATATATATATATATATATATATATATAATATTTATGTAATATTTATATATATACTCTTGCTTGGTTATTTTTAATTTTGCCATTGTCAGGTGAGGTATAAATTTTTTTTTTTAAATATTGTTTTAAATACCAGTAATTTTTTTTTTTTATAAAGTTTTTTTTTTTAGTATTTGATAGACTATCTACCCCAACCAAATCCTCAGTCAATGTAGCAGCACTTTCTTGTAGCAGAGGACTATAAGATAGTTGATTTAGCAGCACTCCCCTGTAGCAGCAAGCTATAAGGGAGTGCTGCTAAAGTTGCTGCTGGAGTGTTGCTACATCGACATTGCACTCTCTTATAGCAAGCTATAAGGGAGTGCTATGTCAATGTAGCAACACACTTGTCATGTTATACAGTAAAAAAAAAAAAACATTCACAATGTTATTATTTAAAAAATAAAAACAAAAATTTAAAAGTTTTTTTAAAAATATTCAGAATGTTTTGAAAAATGCTCTTTTAATTTTCAGTTTTGTGGTTTTTTTAAAAATATCAAGTTTAATTAGTTTCCTTTTAATTAAATTAAATTAATGTGTTATGTTATTATCTAACCTTAGTTTTGTCAGTTTAAATAGGTTGTCTCTCTTTTCAAACCTCTATTCTGACATTTTAACTTAAGTTATAATTTTAGGAAAATGGGAAATGAGCAAGTTGGACAGAAGCAGCTCATTTGGTGAATTTTTTTGCATTATGTCTTCTCTTTTTACTTATTACTAAGAATTTTTGTTTTGTGTATAAAACTTAATGTTTAATAAACTTTTTTTGTTTTTGTTTTAAAGCAATATCAGAAGATGGGTTACTCTGTCAATCACGAGAACATAAAGAGTGGCAAGGATCTAGATCAACACTTGGTGTATCAAAAGGTTTCTTATTAGAATTTCTTATTATTTGAAGCATTTTTTATTATTTTTGTATATATATATATATATATATATATATATATATATATATATATTATATATATGTGTGTGTGTGTGCATGTGTTTGTGTGTGTGTGTTTGTGTGTGTGTGTGTGTGTGTGTGTGTGTGTGTGTGTGTGTGTGTGTGTGTGTGTGTGTGTGTGTGTGTGTGTGTAAACTAGAGCTGCTCTTTATATAGGTTTTTATATTAAAAATAAAGCTAAGCATATTTATTATGTTTAATTTATGCATTGTAAGAATCTCATCTGACATGTAACGAAATATGTTTGGTTAATTCATTAATATTAACATGCATAACAACAAAATTATGATAAATATTTAAGAATATATAATAAAAAAACGTTTTTTTAAAATAAAATAGTTTTCAGTGGAAAAATTTTTTCAGGTAGCTATTACTATGAAGTAAAGGTGACTGATGAAGGGTTATGCAGAGTAGGATTTTCAACAGAAAATGCAACGTTGGAAGTTGGTAAATGAATTATAATAATATTTATCAATTTATCAATGTTTATAACAAATCTAGTTATTTTGCCGCTTGAAATTGTGAGTTTTTATCGTAGTTAAATCTTTTTTATCGTAGTTAAATCTTTTTATTGTAGTTAAATCAAATAAAAAATATTGATATTTTAAAAATTAATAATTTTACAAAGAGACAACTTTTAAAGCACTTTTTTTGGATAAATGTTGTAATTTTTATTGACATTATTGTAAAAACAACAAGTGATTGCTCTGTTGTTATTTTATATTAGATATTGTGTAATTTATTTTTTACCAGGATGCGATAGCGAAAGTTTTGGTTTTGGTGGTACTGGTAAAAAATCCACAAATAAACAATTTGATACTTATGGAGAGGTTTTTTTATTATATTTTATAAATTTTGTCTAGTTGCATTGTTTGTAATTTTTAATGTTTACTAATCTAGAAGCGTTTTTACTGAAAATACTTGCACTTTGCTTATTATTTTCTAAACATTTCCTCATTGTCTATGAAACCTTCCTATATGTTTTTTATATTTTATTTTAATTTTTTGCTATACTTTTTTTTTGCACTTTTTTAAGATTTACTAAATTGACTTTTGAAACCATTAGTTGTTTTATCCAATATAGATTTGTAAATGCAACTGAAACAAATGTAAAAAATTTTTTTAAAACAACAAGCAGAGATAAAAATTGTAAATTTAAAAATTTTATGCCCAACTTTCTTTTTTAACTAAAAATTCACCTTAAAGTTTTGTTTTAGCTATAAAAAATAGTATATTTAGTAGCATAACAACCATATAGACAGTTTGGACAAATGCCAGGGGCCCTAAAGTAATGAAATGGCCCCTAGATATTTTAACAGAAAAATTTTACTTGACCTGGCAAAACATTTATGGAGGAGTTATAATAATTAAACAAAACCAAAGAAAAGTTGGTTTAATTATCTTGCAAACAAATTGCTTGTTTTAAAACAAAACTGTTCAAATTTTGAATAAAACATTTATTTAAAACTTGGACAGTTTATTAAATAAGTTACAAGTTCATTGTGTTACAATGTTTGTGAACAGTGTTACAAGTTAGTGTAGAAAAGCATTAAACCGCAAACTTTTTAAAAGTTTATTTACAAAGTAATGAAATTACATGTAAAGTATAATTACAAGTAAGCAAATTGTTCTTTGATTCTTTGATATTGTTTTTTAACTTATTGGAAAAAATATTTAGATATTTGCATTAAGTAAATAATTTTTTTTTTTTTTTTAATTTTAATACACCTCCTCAAGGCCGAGAAGGCCACTACAGACAAGGAGGCTACTTATTTGTGGCTATAACCCTCTCTCAACTCTATAACTCCAAAACACGAACCTTGACGAACAAGGCTGCTGCGCGGAGAAACGAGTTGAGCGCGGTACTACCAGGGACGTAGTGGGGATCGAACTTGAAAACACTCGGTTATGAAGCGAGCGCTCTACCACTTTTACCAATTTTAGAAAGCCCTTTTGAAAAACAATTTTTTGGTATTTTTTAAGTTTTTTTATTATAACTATACGCAGCAGCTATGATCATTTGGTTTCAAAATTTTCTAAAACTGTTTTATTCTGTTGCTATGCATATTGATGTTCATTGCGGTATTCTTCAATATCTATTAGATTGACCGACAAGTTATTGAAAACTGTAAAATTATATAAAAAAAACATTTGATATAAACATTTTCAGTATTATACAATTTTTTCTTGAATAAAAGGTGTTATTAACAATGGCAATTTAAAAGGTGTTATTAACAATGGCAATGGCAAAAAATGAAAAAAAATTTTTTGCTAAATTTTAACTATTTAAAAACAAAGTTCAGTGGACTTATGATCTCAAAATACTAGTTCTTTATCTTTTATCAGTAAAGATAAAAGATAAAGAACTAGTATTTTGAGATAAGTCCACTGCTCTGTTTAAATAAGGGTGTTTAAGCTGTAGCACAGTGTTAGCGTCATTGCTTCAGAAGCGTCAGAAGTGTTAGCGTCATTGCTTCAGAAGCTAGAGATATTTAGAGATATTCTTCTTTATAAATGTGCTTCCACTGTGTTTTGTTATGAGACTGTAACGACATCTTGGGGCACAAAAAATAAAAAAATTAAAAAAATAGTCTCACTCGTCAGAACCTTGCTAGGAGACTTTTGACTTTATAAATCAATATATTAAAAAATTAAGAAGGGGGGGGGGGGGGGAAGGAATCTGTAAAAAGTACAGTTTCTTAAAAATAAAAGTAAAAGAAATTCTTAAAAACTAAAATTCACCCAACTGAATTGTGTCAAATACCAGACTAGCCAACTAAATTGGTTTAAAAACTGACTATAACTTGAAAATCACCTTCTTTGAGGGGGTACAACATCTCCTTCCCCCACACACCCTCCCCCTAAAATCGTTTTTATATGCAGTATGTACACAAAAAATCGTTGCTCCTTTAGAACACTCTACAAAAATAATACACAACAAAATTTATTATTCTAAAAAAGACTTTAAAAGACATTATTCTAAAAAAGACTTCTTTGCATTTTTTATGAATAATTTACATGGTAGTTGAGAAAATTAAAAGCTAGATGTTATACACAAGCACAAAAAACAAGCTAACATGGAAAACATCTACTTTTAATGTTTTACAAAAGTACTAAAAGTAAAAGTAACATAACTTAAGCAGTTTTTTTTTTTTGTTTTCTTTTAAATGTCATCTTAAAGTCAAAAGTCTCTTAGCAAGGTTGTGGTGAGAGTTTTTTTATTTTTTTTATTTTTCGTGCCCCAATTTATCGGTCTTATAATAGAAAACCGCGGAAGCACATTTGAAATAGAGTTTTTGCCCCCTTCCATACCAATGTTGTAAAGCCCAGAGGTGATGTTGAACAACAGATCTCTAGCTTTTAAGCAAGCATGCTAGCTGCTGCGTTACAGCTTAAACACATTTATTTAAACATAGTAGTTGACTAATGACCACAAAATCATTAATTCTTTATCTTTATTGATAACTTTATTTTTAAATAGTAAAAATTTAGCAAAAAAAATTTTCTTACTTTTTGCCTTTCATTAATTAATAACATCTTTAAATCAAGAAAAAATTATTAAATACTGCAAATATTTATATCAAATGTTTTATATATAATTTTACAGTTTTCATTAACTTGAAACTGTAAAATTATATATAAAACATTTGAAAAGGCAATGAACATCAATATGCATAACAACAGGATAAAACAGTTTTAAAAAATTTTGAAAACAAATGATCATAGTGGCTACTTATAGTTATAATAAAAAAGTTTAAAAAATACCAAAAAATTGTTTTTCAAAGGAGGCTTTCTTTTCTAAATTTTGTACCATTTGCTTCACAATATTTTATCATAAAATTGTCCATAACAACTGCTTAATTAAGACATTAAATTTTACCTATTAATTATAAAATAACTTTTTAAAATAAAATGAATCTTTTTTAAAAAATTTCAGGAATATTTCCAAAGTAGAAAATTTCTGGAAACTTTGCAACCCTACATACACTGTAGTTGTTCCTCTATGCATTTTAGATGAAAAAGTTATATTTTTCAGGAGCAGCAAAACAGAAAGAAAAAAAACAAAAAGCAAAGTTGCTGTTGCAAAAAGGAAACAACTTGACCTGGGAATATTTTTCTGATACTTTGTGAATATCTTTATAATACATGTGTTCATATAACATGTGAACACATGTATCAGAAAGATATACAAATGAATTCATTTGCTTTGTCAGCTGAATTTCTAACTGATGGTGGTATCTTTCCTCAAAAAATAAATAGTTCCAATTTGATAGACTACAGTAGCTTGGACCCTGTAATCCAGTAAGATCATTTGAGAAAAGCAAAGATTGGTTATCAGTATTTGAAAATCATTTTACTAGTTTTACTCTTCTGGAAACTTGAAAGTTAATCGCAATTGGCTTTGTTTTTTTCTAAGGCATAGGTCGGCTTTATTGTAAGTCTTATTAGTTGTTTGCTGATTGAAGTGATTTGAATCTTAATTGGGAATTAACCGTGTAACTGGATCAACTCACTATCTAAATAAAAAAAATTAAACAGCATGAAAAGTCATGCATCCAAATATCTGCTTCTATTTTCATTGCTAGATGGAAATCTGGAAACGGTTTTGATAAAGATCGTGAAAATGGAATAAAAGAACAGTTGAATTTTTGGAGAAAGGTTTTTTGGCGAGTCATTAGCATTATATTGCCCTTGTAAAAGATTGCATGCCTTTTCAAGGTCGCCGCAAAATAATATCAGCGGGTAAATTTTTTGAGTTTTGGTTCTAGCCCTATAATTCAAAATAAAATTATTTCTGATATATCTAAAGCATTAAAATGTCTTTTTATCACAAAAATCAAAAATTGTTTTTATCATAATTGATTGGCTGACCATGCAAGGTTAAAACTCAGAGAAGATACAAGGCCTGATCTATGATGGCGCCAGTGTAATTAGTAGAATTAAAGGTGGTGTTAAAAAACTATATAAAGATTCGATAACTATTGCGTATGTGCCATACATAATTTGTTCTTCTCATACTCTAAAAAAAAAACTTGGTTATTAATAATGCAGTTGATGCCTATGTACCAGCCATAACTTTCTTTGGAATAATAAGTCAAGATTTTCAATTTTTTTCAAACCAGTTTGAAAAGGTGGTCAGAGCTGGCTTTCTTATCACAGAGTATGTCATTAGAGATTGAATAGGTTGTGTCCAACAAGGCGGTCTTTTCTGTAGATGCAGTCCATAATGTAAAAAATAGGTATGTTGACATTCTAAAAGTACTTACACAAATTTGCCTTTAAAGTCTAAACAAGAGAGAGAGGGTAAAGATTCCATCAGTCATGGGAATGCTATTGGAAAGTTTGAATTCACTGTTGTTTAGAAAATATTACTTTGTGCATTAATTAAAGCACTAAAATTTCTGTCTACCTCCAGATCAAAAAAATTTCTTTCTCATGCATCTATTTTACTCACAATGGCCCATACAGAACTTCAATTTACCAGTAATTCATGGGAAAGCATAGTTTTAACTTCAAAAGCACTAGCAGAAAAATAGAACACCGCCTTTCTCAAACACCCGGAAAAGAAATGCCAGATTATTTCATGATGACTTCCTACAAGATCATAGGATTCAAGATAGCAAACTTTTGTGTAAAGTGAATGATTTTTTTTCTATTATTGAACAAGTTACCAATTTGTTCAAGTTTTTCATCCTTATCATTTCAAGAGTTTGTTGCATATTGAAATGAAACTTTGCGGCAACTAAATTTCATACCTTTATAATGTGGATGATAATCTTGTACGAGAAGATTGCTCATACCAGCAAGAATTTCATAAGGACTTGTGAAAAATGGAAATGATTAAAGGTATTTTTCAACATGGAAAAACATAATTTTAACTTCAAACCCACAAGAAGGAAACACCCATTTTGCAAATATTCGGATAAGAAATGTCAGATTATTTCATGACGAATTACTACAAGAACATAATATTCAAGATTTTAACTTTTATCTTTCTTCTTAACCAAACTAAAATTAATTGCTTCAATGATAGAATTAGCAACAGCATGTGTTTTCTTTGTAATACTTCCAGTGAATGTTGTATTGTGTGAATGGTCATAAAACCTACCTACATTCAACAGTTCCTCAATATCAACTTTATGGATTGGCTTTACTAGCGATTGAAAACACTTTTTGACAAACAAAATGTCATTAAAAATTTTGCAAATAAAAAGTTGTGTGTAAATAAATTTGCTGAATGAAAAGTTTCTTATATTTTGGAGCAAAAATTTAAAAACAAAATTTTGCATAGTTTTATATGAGATTTTAAAAAAGTTTAGGGCTCTGTAAATATTTTTGTCCAGGGGCCCCCAAGTCTGTTGTTACCACTGAGTATATATATATATATATATATATATATATATATATATATATATATATATATATATATGTATATATATATATATATATATATATATATGTATATATATATATATATATATGTATATATATATATATATATATATATATATATATATATATATATATATATATATATATATATATATATATATATATTTTGCTTAATTTGTGTGTGCTAAATGGACTGACACACATAAAGAATCACAGTTTTTTTTTTCTTATATTTTTAAATTATCTTCTTTTTGCAGCCATATGGTAAAAATGACATTATTGGTTGCTTTATCGATTTGGATAATGGAACTATAAAGTACAGTAAAAATGGTAAGTTATTGAAACTAAGAATGTTTGTATAATAAGTTTTAGAAGTTTTCTAACATTTTGTTCCTTAATATTTAGGAAAAGATTTAGGTCATGCTTTTGATATTCCAAAAAAACTTTATGGCTCATCATTTTTTGCTTCAGTTACATTAAAGGTATGAAATTAAAGTTACTTTATGGCTCATCATTTTTTGCTTCAGTTACATTAAAGGTATGAAATTAAAGTTATGTTAAAGTTGTGAAATTAAAGTTACATTAAAGGTGTGAAATTAAAGTTGAAATTAAAGGTGTTTAGTGAAATTAAAGTTGAAATTAAAGGTGTTTAGTGAAATTTTTTAAAAAGTTTTTAAACATTTAATGATTATGCAATCAACTTATTTGATTTTTTTATTAAGTTTATTAAAATAAATTTTTTTAGAAAAATTTAGAGTTTTGTCAAAATTATTTATTTAGAATGCTGAGCTTTTATTCAATTTTGGAGATACTCCCTTCAAACATGCTACCCCTCATTCCACCTATCTTCCATTATCTAAAGCTAAAGATGTTTCATTGTCAAAAAAATGTATGTTCTTTTAATTCGTTTTTATTTCTTTATTACCAAAAGTTTAATTGTTTTATTTTCAAAATTTAATTCTCTACGAGTAATGTAATACTTTTTTAAATGGTAGTTATATGATTTTCCATATATTTGTTGTAGAAATTTTTTTTAAGGCTAAAAAATATATTAAAAATTTATTTACAATAAATAAACTTTTTTAAAACTTTAATAATACTCTTGTATAAAATTTAAAAGAAATTAGTTCAATTTAATGCTTACATATAAAATAATTTTTTTTTTAACTTTTTTTTAACTTATGTAATAAAGTATCCGTGTATAAAAGCACAAAAAAAATGATGATTTTATGAGTTTTTAAAAAGTCAATAAATTTATATTAAAAAAAAAAAAAAACAAGATTCAGTTTTGTTGACTATTAAAGGGACTACCAAGTCCCAAGACATGTTGCGTTCATATTAAAGAGAATATTAAAAAAAAAACGTCTGAACAAATTTTTTTTGATTAAACTAATTAATAAATGTATACCAAGAAAAAACAAATCTTGTTGTTTTAGTCGAAGCTCGTCTTCTCCATTTTCTCTGGTATTTTGAGTATGTAAAATAAACACGATTTTCCAGGCGCATTATACAGAATTGATAATTTATTCAATCGCATTTAATTCATAGGAGTTTTAGTGCATGATGTCATAGATTTTTTTTGTTTGTTTGTTTAAAACACTGATTGTTATTTTTTACATACAATTACAAACACATTTTAGAACTTTAAAATATAATAAAAATGAATATGATTTGGAAATTGTATGTAAAAAATTACAATCGGTGTTTTAAACAAACAAAAAAAAAATCTATGACATCATGCACTAAAACTCCTATGAATTAAACGCTTGAATAAATTATCAAGTCTTTATAATGCGCCTGGAAAATCACATTTATTTTACATACTCAAAATACCAGAGAAAATGGAGAAGACGAGCTTCGACTAAAACAACAAGATTTGTTTTTTCTTGGTATACATTTATTAATTAGTTTAATCAAAAAAAATTTGCTCAGACGTTTTTTTTTAACATTCTCTTTAATATGAACGCAACATGTCTTGGGACTTGGTAGTCCCTTTAAAAACGGTCTGAAAATGATTCCCTTAAAATGATTCCTTTATCTTTAAATTATGCTAAATTAGGACTATTTCGCTAATTGTTGCAAGCTAGATTTATTTAATTATCATTATATTTTTGCATGAAAATGTTTTAATCTGAAAAAAACAATAACTCAAGGTTAGTAAGACTAGTAGTTCAAAGTAATTAAGACAAATTTTGATTTGTTTTATTATTTTTATTGTTATTTTTTTCTTCTAAACTTATTTAAGCTTTTTTAAATTAATAAGTAACTTACAAAATTTATTTTCTTTTAAATCTGAAAAATTTAAAAACTCAACTAATGTACATAAAATAGAACACAAACAAAAAAATTCTTAATCCTACTAATTTTTCTATGATTTTGTGATTTGTGATTTTTCAATTTTTAATAACCATTTTTTACAAAATGGTTATTAAAAATTGCAGAAGCTTTTTTTCCGACAGTAACTCAGAATATGGAAAACATATTATTCAAGGGTACTAAACCAAGTTCCTATTTAAAACAATTTTAAATGAATTTTTCATTTTTTAACATAATTTTTGTTTAGTGTCTGTTTCAAAAAAGTATACAAACAAATCTTCTCCTGCTGCTCTTATCATTGAGGTATGATTTTTTTAATTTTTTATAGTTTTAATTAGTTCAAATTTTAATTTAAAGGTTTTTTCATATAATATATTTTTATTCTGAAATTCACAATAATATTCAAAACTTTGTTTATTTAATCATTTGGTTCAGAGATAACTAGTTGATAAAAACTAATAACAAACTTAGTACATCTAAAAAAAATATCTTCATTTATATTTATGCATGTAGATTTAGAAATTATGCATGAGATTTAGAAAGCAACTTAGTAAATAAAATCATATATGTATATGGCATATAAACATATATGATATATATCATATATCTATATATATTTGTTCTATGCATTGTGTTCTTACATGATAGTTTAAGTTTTAAAAATTAGATCGGTACCTCATAGAGATAAAATACATAGAGGAGGGGGAGGGGAAGCTATATAGTAGAAGTTACCTACAATATATATATATATATATGTATATATATATATATATATATATATATATATATATATATATATATATATATATATATATATATATATATATATATATATATATATATATATATATATATATATAAATGTATGTATGTATGTATGTAGGTATATACATATATATATATATATATATATATATATATATATATATATATATATATATATATATATATATATATATATATATATATATCAGCGCTCAAAATAACGGCTAATCAACAATCAATGATTGGCTATTTTTAGAGATATTTCGAAAAATTCAAGGGCAAATAACCTGTTTTTCAAAATTACATTTGATCGCCAAGCTTTGAAAAACTATTTTGAGCGCTGATGATGATGATGATGATATATATATATATATATATATATATATATATATATATATATATATATATATATATATATATATATATATATATATATATATATATATATATATATATATATATATATATATATATATATATATATATATATATATATATATATATATATATATATATATATATATATATATATAACCTAAAATAGTGTACAATATTGGAGTTTTGTTAAAAGTTTTAATTTATGACGATCAGAAAATAAGAAGTTATTTTATTAACTGTATAAGATGTTTTTGATTATCTAAATCTATTATCTTATCTGTTGACTCATTATTAATATGACTTAATTATATTGCATTAGTGTAATATTGATTTTTTGTTAATTTTGAAATTGTTTTTTTTTTATTTTTTCAGCCATCCAGAGAACTTGCATCTCAGGTTATTTTTTGTTTTTACTTTTTCAAATGAAAACGTTTTTCTACACTTTTTTCTTATACTTTCTGATGCTTTTTTAAAACTAAAACTTTTTAAAGCAATATTATGTTATAAAATTATGTACAGTATGCAAAAAAAAAAAAAAACTGTTCACATAAAAAAAAAATTGTACACTTAAATTCTTTTATGTTTATAACTAAAATTTTTGTACTTTTTTTTTTTTTTTTTTTTTTTTATTTGCATTCACTCCCAACAAGGCTGCAAGCAACCACTATTAAGTTGGGAGTTACTAGGAAAAACAAGAACAGAGTTATAGAGCAAGGAAACGGGCAGAAGACTTGAAAAGTTCAAGGTTGTATGAGTCAGGAAAACATGAAGAGTGGAGAGAGTTCCAAAGGATTGAAGTGCGGGGAAAAAAAACTAGAGGAATAAAAGTTTTTAGAGCATGCAGGGACAGATACAGTAAACAAATGAGACTTAGCTGAATAACGAGTAAAACGAGAATAAATTTTAGTTGATGGAACTAGAGATGATAACTCCTTTGAGCAGTGACCATGATAGTATTTGTAGAAAGGAGAAAGAGATGCAACTTTACGACGATGGGAAAGAGGTTCAAGCTTAGCAGATAGTCCAGGTCCAACAACATTTACAATGCGTTTTTGGACCTTGTCAAGAAGAGAAAGTGAATTGTTAGAAAAACCAGCCCAAATATGACAACAGTATTCATACAGGGACGAATAAGAGATTTGTAGAGGTAGAGAATGGAATCAGAAGTAAGGAAATGGCCAGCACGATAAAGAGAAGCAACCTTAACAGAAGCTAATTTAGCAATTGATTGTATATATAGTTTCCATGAAAGGTCAGAGTAAGCGATAATCCAAGAAGACGTAAAGAGGACGACTCAGTAAGAGGATTGCCATTCATTAATATAGGAATGTTGACCGTATTACGTTAGTTGTTTGCAGTAAACAACTGGGTTTTGTTAGAGTTGAAATTCACAAGCCACTGTGAACCCCAAACTATTACTGAAGTGAGATCGGATTCAAGATCAGCTGCTTGTTCTAGGCGATCGAAAAGAGAAGACTTTTTGTCAAGACAGGAGTATAAAGTTGAGTCATCAGCAAAAAGAGCTACTTTAGATAAAAGGTTGTCAGGAAGATTGTTTATGTAGATAAGAAACAAAACAGGGCCCAGGATGGAACCTTGGGGAACCCCAAAAGTTACTGGAAATAAAGAAGAGTGTTGGCCTTCAAGGATGACTTTAATAAACCGGTTAGAAAGAAATGATTTGATAATCTCAAAAATTTTCCCAGAAACACCATTTGAAGCAAGGTTATGGAGAAGACCAGCATGCCAAACTTTGTCAAAAGCTTTAGATATGTCGAGAGCAATAGCCCTAGCCTCACTGCCTCCATCTAATGCACAATAAAATCTTTCAGTTACAGCAGTTAGCAAGTCAGCCATAGAGCGAGAGGATCGAAAACCGTATTGATTGTCTGACAGTAGTTAATTTGTTTCAAGATGAGATGTGAGGAATTTGTTGATCAAAGACTCAAAGACCTTTCTAATAACAGAAAGAAGACTGATCGGACGATAATTGGAGGGGTCAGAATTTTCTCCAGAGTTTTTGAATATTGGAACCACAGATGCCATTTTCCAACAAGCAGGAAAACAAGACTCAGTCAAACACTTGTTAAATAGTTTAGAGAGAATTGAAGAAAGTTCTGGAGAACAATTTTGCAAGACTGTGACAGGAATGTTGTCTGGACCACAAGCTGTAGATGAGTTTAATTGAGATATGACTTTAGCAACAGAAGCCGGAGTGATTTGAATGCCTAACAATGGTCAACCTGTTTGACTGGAATGGAAGGAAGAGAATGTCCATAAGATTCAAGAGTGGAATTAGAAGAAAAGTTCTTTGCAAATAGTTCTGCCTTATCCTTTGGAGAGGTAATAAGATCAGTCCCATGAATGAGAGATGGAATGTTAGATCTACCCTTGTTAATAATGCTGTTGAAGATTTTCCAAAAGAGCCTAACTTCTGCAATAAGATGCGAGATTTAGTGAACTGAGAATAATGGAGTTTAGCATCAGAAAGCACCTTTTTACAACGATTTCTTGCAATAATAAATAGCCATTTGTTCTCAAGAGAGTTGTTCTTTTGAAAAAGATGAAAAAAATGATAACGATTGGATATAGCAGCCGCACAAAACCATGGAGTAGAATGAGGCTTGACTTAAAACCGACGCGAAGGAATAAAAGCTTCCATTCCAGCTTGAATCCAGGTTACGTAGGAGGCGCATTTTTTAGCTGAGAGAGAAAAAACATCAGCCCAAGTACCATCAGGAAGAAAATCACAAAGGGAATCCCAGTCAGCTTTAGGGTAGTAGTAGGTGGTGCGATGATAAGGTGAGCCCAAAAAAGAAGTACGAGAAGAAAGATTTATAGAGATCATTGCATGATCAGAACCACCTAAGGGAGAAAAGGGAGAAACTGAACATAAGCTAGGGTCAGAGACAAGACATAAGTCAAGGAGTGAAGGTAAATGATTAGGGTTGTCAGGAAAACGAGTCACAAAGTTAACTATCTGAGTAAGAGATTGAGAAACGCAGAAGCTAAAGGATTTAGTGCCAGCAGGATCAGTGGTGTAAAAAAAATCATAAAAAAAATCCGATGATGATGCTGCATCTTGGGACAATTTCCTATTCAGCAAGTTAATTTCATGTTTAGTTTCAAAATGCATAAAGTTAAGTAAGCGTAACTATAATTGCTGTTAATTCTTTAACTTTACATTTATAAGTTACACGATGAAAAACGATTAATAATCTATCATCTCGACATTTTTACTAAATTAAAAATGTTCTCAACTGTAACAACTTCAAACTTTTCATATTTACGTTAGTGCAAAACTTAAACATGGGATCTACATTAATGCAAGTGACGTAATGATAATATTTTAAATTACTGCTTTATTAATAGAAGGAAGACAAAATTTTACTTTTAAAATTAAACAAGTTTTATCTTTACTAAATATTTTTAACAATAATTTTTTTTATAAAAAATTCAATTAAACAACTTATTATTTTCTCCATTCCAAACTCTTTAGCCGGCCTGATTTTAAACTCTCATTACAAGATGAACGAGCCTGGTGGAAAATGAGCTAGCGACTAGCCAGCAAATATCTAGCTAGTCGCTACCTATGGATAAAAGACGCGTTTAATTAGTAATATAGTTAGTATTACATCTTTTACACCTTTTAAACATGTTTTTTGTCATTTAGCTATCTTTATCCCACCAGGAGGGTTATTTATCGCGACTGAAAGTTTTAAATATGTCATTTAAGATAACTCTTCTGCAAGACTACAACAGGTATGTTGTCCACAAGCTGTAGAGTCTAAGCAGAAGTGATAAAAATGTCAAGCTTGATAAAAATGTCAAGATGATATTGTTGAAAAGCAAATAATTCAGCTTTGACTTTAGGTGAGTTGACAAAGTCTGAACAATACGAGAGAGGTGGAATAGCAGATTTTCCCTTATTATTGATAATGTTAAAGATTCTCTAGAGGTCACGAGAGCCTAATATTTTTGATGAAATACAAGATTTTATGACCTGAGAATAGCGAGCTTTTGCGTTAGACAAAACCTTTTTACAATGGTTTCTAGCAATAATAAAACAGGCATCTGTTTTCTGGAGAATTGTTTTGCTGATGTATATGGAATTAATGGTTTTGATTAGAAATTGCAGCAGCATAATTGTCAGCGGGCATATGGAAGATTTTTAACAAAGGGCAATCACGAAGAAAATCACAAAAGTTTAGGGCCTTAATGCCAGCAGAGTCACTGACACTAGAGCCAACCCATTCAGTGTGATGAGCATTAAAGTCACAAACAACAATTATATATATATATATATAACAACAATTTGCAATCTTTTAAGTCGTCTGTCAATCGTTATCTTGCTCTACAATCTTCATCTTTTCTCTTCCAGTAACTTCCAACATTAACTAGTGGTTGCTTGCAGCCTTGTTGGAAGCGGAAATTATATATATATATATATATATATATATATATATATATATATATATATATATATATATATATATATATATATATATATTATTATTATTATTATTATTATTATTATTATTATTATTATTATTATATTTTAAAAATATAAATTGCATATATATTATACTTATAATATAATAATTTACAATAAAAATTTTCAAGATTAAGTAAAAAAGTAGCTATTTTATTGAAAATCTGTTTTTTCATCGGAGTCTGAAGATTCAGTATCCCATACATCGTAATAGTTTGAATTAGGTGGTACAAAGTCTTCATCAGCCCCACATAAAGATGTAGCATATGAAAGTGCTCTTGAATTGTATTTTAAAAAAAGAAGTGTTTTAAGATTTTTTGTTTTGAGTCTAATTCGTTCTTGATGTATTGATTTCGAAACTTTAAACTTACCTTCACTTGTAGTTGAGCTTGGAGGTAAACATAAATTTTGAAACTTAACCTTTTGAAAATTAACCTTTGCCAGGTTTGCTAGTATTGGTAACTCACTTTTTATTGAGTTCCAATATGACAATGGATCTTCTTCAACATCTATTTGCTTCATATTTATATGCTTCTTTTTAATCATAAGTTAAACTGACTTTTTATGATTGGAATCAATATAGTTTAAGAATTTTTTTTTGAGTTTAAATAAACAGTTCAGTAACTGATTTTAAAGATTCAGCTTGAGTTTCCGTTTTAACAAGATTAAGTTGACTTTTGATGAGGTACAACGATAAAATCTTTTTGGAATAAAGTTTATTTTGAAAACCAATATTTGGAAAAATCAATTTGGAAAAATCAAATTTGGAAAAATTGAACAAAAGTCTTTTCCATCTAGATAAATTTTTAAAAAAATCATAGCGCAATCAAACAACCAACTCAAAATAATGTAATAAAAAAATTTTAATATATACCTTGTTGTTTTTTGTAACAATTTTTTTTTTTATGTTTTTTTAATTTTATATCTAATAACTTATTTATTTCATATTTATTATTTTATTTATACAAAAAAGTACTACACTTAGTGCACAATTTGTTCAAGTAAAACTTCTTTCATGGTTCCATCTTAAGTTTTTTGGTCAATAGAATGATATCCAAAATTAGTGCAGTATCACTCTCTAATACTTTGCTGACACTATCTATTGGCCCGAGCATTGATACAACTTTTGAAATAAGATTCCAGTTGCTTGACGTCAACTAAATGAATGAGGTTTAAAAAAGTAAAAGTATGAACTTATAAAATTTTTATTATTTTATTATTTTATATTGATTTGGAGCAAATTTCTAATTCAGTGTCATCTTCAGCAAGTTTGATAGCCTGTTTTTGTTGCATTACACGATTCAACATTAAAAGTGTACTGCCCCATGGTGCTTCACAATCAAGTATCATTACATTAGGTAAGACTGAGTCTTGGCTTTAATACTTAATATTGGATTTGCCTTTGGTTTTCGTAACTTTTTCAATAGTTTCCTTAACCTAAAGTTAGATAATGATATTACAATATCACTTGAGCAATGTTACAGTTTTTTTAATTTCAAACATTACATTTACCTTGTCAACATTATTTTGACGCCACTCTGCTCATATATTGAGTTTTGCACCACTAAATGTAGGATATAGCAAAAGCAGTCAATGCTTTCAAAACCAGCAAGTTTTGTTGCTAAAATCATATTACTGGCATTGTCTCTAATAACAATATGAATGTTGATTAAACCCCAATCTTTACACATGTTTTTTAAAGCTTCTGAAATATTCCACCCTGTATGAGATATTTTAAATGGAATACATCTCAGAACAGCAATTTTTTTTTAAAGTCCTTAGTTATCTAATGAGCAGTAAATGACATAAAAGAGTCATTACTTGGTGAAGTCCAAATATCAGTAGTGATAGCGTATGATGTGGCATTTAGAATTGACTTTACAGAATTGACATCTTTTGTTGATGTTTGGAATCAGCTTTGTACAAATATTTTTTTCTGATGGAACTTTAAATTTTTTTGAAAGATGGTTTCTAAATCTTAAAAACTGATCATTTGCAACTGTTTTATATGGTTTTAAAGCATCACAAAACCAATGGACTAACAGTAATTCTCCTTTAATTTGATCAGGATTATTGTAAGTCCTATTTTGAATGCACTTTTATGGAATCTTTTTGAGTTAACTGTTTGGTGCAAACTTGTTTGTTTAAAACATAAACTTTAGTCTTTTCTTTTTTTCTTTCAATTTTCTTTTTCCTTTTTTCAGTTTCTAAAGTTTTTATTTCAATTGCTGATTAGTGTTCATGTTTCGATTGTAAATCAAGAGTCCATAATGACTTTGTTGAAAAATGTTTAGATGGTGCACCAGTTGCACCTCTTTTAATTTCAATATTGCTCAATTTACATTCAACAACTTCTGGCCGCCCATGAGCAACAGTAAAATAATCCCAGACTATTGAAACATCTCTTTTAACCATTATCTATAACAAAGTTGAATGTAAATAGATAATATCATTATGAATAATAAATTTTGTCATAACATTATACAAGAAACAATCTGTTTTACTGATATTTTATTATAAATGTAAAATAATTATAAATATAAAATAATATAAAACTTAATAATAAATAACATTTTAGAAAGAATTTAAAATCAAGAGTTATTTATTTAAAATATAAAAAAGAATAGTCTTTATAAAACTTTGAATTTTGTTATAACTTTTTTATTACTTTTACATGATTATTTAATATTATCATTTTTATTACTATTATTATTATTATTATTATTATTATTATTGTTGTTGTTGTTGTTGTTGTTGTTGTTATTATTGTTATTATTGTTATTATTGTTATTATTATTATTATTATTATAATCTTCTTATTAATAACTGTAAAAAATAGTAATAAAAATTGTTAAAGAAAATAATTAAAAAGGTATTGGTAATATATAAGTTAGGTATAATTTATTATTATTCTTAAATAAATTATAGACTAATTATATATATTTCAAAATAATAAAAATAACAAAAATATTAAATGAAAAAAAAAAGAGCTAAAAATTTAACAAGCCTTTCCAAACTTTTTCCAGATGTCTTTGATAATGGACTGATAAAAAATTTTTTATACCATTTAAAAATAAGGAAGTCAGACATATTGTCTTTCTTTTGGAATGACAAAAGTACTTAAATTTTGGGCCGAAGTGGGGGTTATGGCATTGAGTAAAGAAGATGCAATGTACTAAACTGGATACAATCTATTAAAATACATCAATGCTAACCTAATAGATGAAGAAGGGTTGCGAGGCTGGCCAACAGATTTAGTCTGTTTACCCCTATAAGTCTTTGGCTAGGAGGCCTTCTACAAGACAGTAACCTGATGTGTGTAACATTTTCCCAAGATGAGTATTTTTATCAATACACTTTCTCTAGCCTTAACTCAACTGAGAGCCCTAAGGCAGGGGGTGTTTTAAGTCGGAGATGGCTTTTTCTTGCCTTTGCCTATATATATATATATATATTATATATATATATATATATATGTATATATATATATATATATATATATATATATATATATATATATATATATATATATATATATATATATATATATATATATATATATATATATATATATTATATATATATATTTATATATATATATTTTTTTATATATATATATGTTTATATATATATATATATATATATATATATATATATATATATATATATATATATATATATATATATAAATATATATATATATATATATATATATATATATATATATATATATATATATATATATATATATATATATATATATATATATATATATATATATATATATATATATATATATATATATATATATATATATATATATATTAAAGTCTTGTACACCAACTAAAATTTTTTTTTATGCAAAACTTTTTTAAATGTAGTAATGATTTACTACATAGAACACAACAATTTTCAAAAAATGTTGTTTTTAGAACCACCCTAATATAAATATATACATATATATATATATATATATATATATATATATATATATATATATATATATATATATATATATATATATTTATATATATATATATATATATATATATATATATATATATATATATATATATATATATATATATATATATATATATATATATACATATATATATATATATATTTAGATACGCAAATATATATAAAGTGTGCTTTAATAACATCTACTAAAAAGGTGTTTACTCATTAAATATTATTATGCTATATTCATCAATGATTGATTCATTGGTTCAGAGAAATCAATCAAATAGCAATTTAAGCAAAATACATGTGATATGAATTTTTTTTAGCTTAAAAAACTTTCTAGTAACTGATTTACAGTTTAATTTATCAATATTGGCAAGCTACATATGCTAACAATCTTGCTTTCAATTACAACTGATACAATTTCTCATGCAATTCATACAATTTATATATTTTTTAAAAGCATACTTAATCAGTTATTATAAGACACTAATAAGTAGACTTTAAATTACTACTCTTCTACAACCTGCTGTGTGAAAGATTTAGTATATAATTAATAATCTATTTAACATTATTATGATTAAATAACAAATAACTAAAGTATTATACTGTACACAAATTAATGTATTTGTACTGTACTATACTAAACAGATTGTTAGAATATTTTGTACAATTGTTTTTAAATAAATTATACTTACATTTAATTGGCTAATGTTTTTTCAAATTTGAAAATGGTTTGGTGCTTCATTAAGCATATAGAGAAAAATGCAACTGGCCTAAAAACATCTGGTAATGATCAAGGGATGACAGATAAGTAATTATTTGAAAAAAAAAGTAGGCGAATGCTACATCTGGTTTACCATATTTATGAAATAATTCTTAAAGGGATCCCAAATTCCCAACACATGTTGTGTTCATATTAAAGATAATGTTAAAGAAAACGGTTTGAACCAAGTTTTTTGATTAAAAATAAATAATGAATGCATACCGAGAAAAACTAATGTTGTTGTTTTAGCTGAAGCTCGCCTTCTCCATTTTTTTCAGTAACTCTGAGTCTTTAAATTATATGTCGCAATCTACAGACATTGACGATTCCTTTGAAGCGCGTTTAATTTATAAAAGTTTTAGTATTTGACTTTACGATAGACTTTTAAAAAATGAAACTCTGGAAATATTTTATTTATTTTTATTCGAACTTTTTTTGATTATTTGTTTAGTTTTTTTATTTTTTCTATTTTTAACATTTAAAAAGATATTAAAAACCTATTTTATGCTGGTTCAAAGCTATAAATTGTTATTGCGCAAGACTCTGATAAAAAATTGTTTTACATTAATTACCCTTATAAAATTAGTAACAGCATTTTTATTTGGTTAGACAATATTTCGTCTCAATTTGCTTTGCATGAAGTTCGGGAAGTCAAGCGAAAAAAATTAGTTTAAATAATCGCTTTTAAATATATTTAAAACAATTTATTTTAATGACGAGGGTTAGAAAGTTTTTTATAACAAATATAGGTATAAAAAAAATAATTGAATAAAAATTTCAACATTAAACATCATTTCTTTATTATATTCCAACTGTAAATATTGAAATATTAATTTGAACTAAATTTACTTATTATTTAGAACGACTAAGCAATAAAAATAAAAAGCCCCTAAAATTATGCGATTTGTATTGTTTATTTGATAATTGTTGTTGGTAATGTTGTTTATGTTGATTATTTTCAATAATATTAAAATAGTCCCAGATTAATCTGTTAGTTGCTTTGTTCATTGTTGATTTATTTTTAATTTAGTTTTATCTCTAAGTATAAGTTTATGTTAAGAAAGAAAAGTTTTTATTTCATCGCTCGCTCTTTTTATAAAATAGTAGAACAAAAGATAAAGAAAAGTTTCGCTTAATTAAACTTCGAATGAATTAGAGTTGTATAGAATATTTATTTTTTTACATCACTCGTTCTTTTTTTTAAATAAGAGATGTAAAAGTTTATGAGTAACGTTTCTTTGAATAAATAAAAATTGGAAGAGGAAATAGCTTGAAAATTTGTATTTGTTGTGTTTTGAAAAAAAATTTAATTTTTCATGTTAAGAGACAAGTGCCAAATATGACACAAATTGGGAAATACCAAAATAATGTTTTTTAACGCGCTTTATGATATTTTGACAATTTCAATTACCATTTATATTGAATTATTGACATTAATTAATGTGTTAATTATTGCGTTATATAATAATAATTTTTCCATATTTTTGTTAAATATTAGTTGTATAAAATGGGCGAAAATATACAAACTTCATGTTTTTTATTTGATGGCTATAAAATATTGAACAGTAAACTTATAATCAAAATTTATAATGCCGACTTGTGTTGCTATTGATTGTACTTTTAATGCAAAACCAGGATCTCACTTTCACAAATTTTCATATCTGATACTACTGTCAACTGTATTGTTTAGTGTCTTCTTGTACTTTTTTGTCATAATCTTAACAGGTTCTAATTGGTATGGAGTTGCTGACATTTTAAAAGTTTCATTATCATAAATTAAATGTAAAATAAAATGATATTTCCTTTTTGTCCGTATCCAATTCAGCAAATTTAGCAATTTAAAATAAATCAACATAATCAAAAAAATTTTATAATAAAAAAAGTTAACAATTCATCAAATATCTCTAATTAATACTGTCAGTTTACGAAATTAATTGTTAATAAATACTTTTTTTCAACGGGAAAAACATCAAAGCGTAAAAATAGCCAGAGAAGTTAGTTCCCATTGTTTAAATGAAAATAAGTAAGATTCAGAATATATAATACTGCACTCTCTTGCACAAAAGCGAGAGGCCGTATACATAACGTTCTATGTAATGTAAAACACTCGTATGAAAATCAAAAGATTCATAAGTGAAGCTTTAATATTTGTTTTAATTTAAAAGCAAAAGAATTATAAGATATATAAATCTAAAAATTACTAAGATATTGGTAAAAAAAAAAGTTCCTCCTATGAAATAAAAACCTTTTGTTATAATTGTAAAAGTTGTTTTGCTGTATGTTAAAAAATAACTGCATCGTACTTTTTGAATTAAAGTAGAAAAACGCAGCTTTGTTTAATTACACTTTTATTTTGTTAAAAATCTACCATGACGTCAAATACTAAAACTTTTATGAATTAAACGCGCTTCAAAGAAATCGTCAAAGTCTGTAGATTGCGACGTATAATTTAAAGACTCTGAGTTATTGAAAAAAATGGAGAAGGCAAGCTTCGGCTAAAACAACAACATTAGTTTTTCTCAGTATACATTCATTATTTATTTTTAATCAAAAAAACTTGGTTCAAACCTTTTTTTTTAACATTATCTTTAATATGAACACAACATGTGTTGGGAGTTTAAGTTGAGTTTCTGCTTTTTTTACAACAATGAGGCCTTACAATTGTAGTTCCAATTAATGTTTTTTTTTTTTTTAAATACTGGTTAAAATTTGCCGAGACCAATTACAAGTTCGGAATTGACGATAAAGTCGTCTTTCACGTATTTATTAATGGCAAAGATGACAATATTTTTTTTGGATAAATTTGTTTCTTATGATGATTGATTTGCTCTTGAATATCTGTACTTTCATATTTTTGGGTGGTGGGAGGTGCTAAACCATTTTTAGGTGGTGTGTGTTTTTGCAAGAAGTTTTTGTCTATTACAGCTCCACTTGAGAATTTTTATTTTGAAAATTAATAATTGGATTCAATAAGGTATATTTTGTTTTTGCTGTAGAAATCTAAAGTAGCTCTATGAAATCTAAAGTATGGTCAGTTATGGAACTACAGTACTAAAGTAGCTCTATGGTCAGTTATGGAACTACAGCAAAGAGCTTTTTTCACTGGTTTATTAATCACTGCTCAAAAAGTGAAGTATTTGTAAAAACATGAAAAAGTTAATGTCAAAAGGAAAAGTGTTTAAAAATTGGTAAAAAAGTTGTGTCTAAAGAAGGTGAAATTTTTAGATCAGTTTTAAAAGATTTTGAAAGACAGATCTCATCTGATGAAAATTTAAAAATTGTTTTATGCATTTCTTAATAAATGATCCAAAATGATGATTCAAAGGCCTGGTGTGAAAATAATAACCACAACAAATTGTTAGCCATACTGCAGAATCTAAAGTAGCATTGATCTAAAAATACAAGGTGCTCTTAATTAATAGATGGCGACCAAACAGTTCAGGTGGTTTGCAAACATTAAAACACAATTCAGGTGTTTTCCAAGCATAGTATACTGTTCTCAACTTATACAAAAATTAACACAAATGAAAATCTAACTTATGTGTGATTATATTTACCTAGACATATTTATCAGTTGTTTCAGTGGCTTCTATAGTTGTATACATTTCAAACAGTAAGACCAAGACATTTGGTCTTGAGATCAAGAGCAAGATTTAAGATTTTAAGACCAAAACCAAGACATCAAAAAGTCAACCAAGATTATCTTTAAAAGTTTTCACAAGACAAAGAACAAAATTTACATTCTTAAAAGTCTAACTCAATAATATATACTATTAGGCCTTTAGTTGATGTATTGTTTTACTATTTATACTCTAAAATGCGATAACACCTGTATAATATGATTATGTCATCAAATATTGTGCACTGTTTCAGTCTACAAAAGTCTTTAATAATAACCAAAAACTAATTCTTATTATTAAAAACAACATCTACCAAAAAAAAATTGAGAAACTAAGAATTGCGCACATCTAGCAGACATGCTAGGCCAGTAGGTAAGTCCGGCACATAGTATGAGGTTGTGTGGGGTGTGGGGCCTCCATATCTTTTATAACACCATTTGGCAAATTGGAATCCTTTATGTATTATTAGTCAGCAAATCCAAACTTTTTTTTAAATTCAGTTGGCAAAAAGGAAAATGAACTATTTATCTCAAGTTAGCATGTTGGGGAATTAATGGACTTGACCGTAACAGTCAAAACATAATATAAATTTGTAAATAATACAAATACTTTTTGCAGTTGAATGTGCAATAAAAAAAAAAATCCAGTTTTTTTTCTGTTACAGAGATAAAGGTCTACACAGTTTTCATTATTAAATTTTATCTCCAATAATGGCCTCTACAAAAGTTGTAATTTAACAACTCATTACTTTCTAAAAATTAATTTCTAAAAATTTTTCTAAAAGTTTAAAATTGCTTAACTTTATTTTAGTTTTTTTGCTGTTAAATGACATAATTTTAATTGGCTTTAATTTTTAGTGAATTCTGATCTTCTCATAACTCTGATCTTTAAATAAATAAATAAAAATTTCCCCAATCTTTTTATATTAGCTTTTTATATTAGTCTTAAAAATCTAGAGATGGATGGAATCCAACCACTGAGTCAAGTATAGAATCACAAGGTTCCATTATTAGTCCTATGCTATTCCTTATAATAATCTTTATGATTATCTTATCTCTAAAATTACTTTACTTGCTGATTTAGCTCATATATTTGCTGATGATTTTTGCTTACTCTGACAATAAGTGTCAATTTTTAGACAAAAGGTTTTTGATAACATTGAACTAACAGCTGATCTTGAATGTTGCAGTATTTTGTGACCCAAACACAACTCAGTTTTTTACTGCTACTAATTTTACAATATTGTTGATATGTTCATGAACTCTTCCCATTCCATGTAAGTTATTTAATGTAAGTCAGTTTCAAGTGTTCTACTGGAAGGTAACTTCTATCAGTTGAGAAAAGCTTTACTACTTCTAGTAGTACCTTCAGGGTCTTCCTACATTTTTTTTTTTTTTTTTTTTTTTTTTTGTTCATTACACCTAACAACGCACATTTTAGAAGGTCATAATTTATTTTCAAGTTCATTATGGTTCAAAACTTCTTATTTGCTTTACAGATAATTGATCTTTAAAAGATTTTCTCCTGCTGCAAGTTTTAGATTTCTTCTGTGATAAACAACAGATTTTTCTTTTGGCACACAAAAAAGAGCCCTACTCTATTAGCAATATTTGGAATTACAGAAGTAATTAAGGCATCAAGACTTTTAAAAGTTTTCAAAATCTCATTTCAAAATCATTATTACCTGAAAGATTTTGTCAAAAATATGTCATTGCCTTGCAACATATATAGTCCTAGTATTCATCACCCTTGCAAAAAGAGAAGTTGTTGTAAGGCTGATGAATACCAGGACCAAATATTGAACAGCGCTATGAGCAAAATTAATTGTTTTTTTTTTTTTAATGAAATCTTTTCAGCTTCTTTGTAGGTAAATTCAAAATGGTTACTACTTCTAGTACACTATACAACAAATATTACAGTAGCAGTTGCTCTGTTCTTTTAAGAACATTAAGCATTCTGTTTTGTAATACCAGGGTCATGGTGAGGATATATATATATATATATATATATATATATATATATATATATTATATATATATATATATATATATATATATATATATATATATATATATATATATATATATATATAATATTAGATAATAATACTGTTCAAAACTTAGTTTTTCTAAAAACTGTTCATTTCTGTAGAAATTTACTTATTATTTTTTATTAGTCATTTATTGTTTTATTTTTTAGTTATTTAATTATTTTTAAATAGTGATATCTAATTTTTTATAGTGTTATATATTTTTTGTTTTTATTTTCGTTTTGAGCATTTGTTATAAATGTTTTATTCTACCGTGTATTATTATTACTTTTTTTTTTTTTCCCTTTCTTTCTTTATTATTTCTAATTTATGTTGTTCTTTTCTTGTAGTTGTTGATGTTGTTTTTTGTTTTTATTGCCAAATGTACTTAACGTAAATTTTTGTTTTGCTTGTAATGTTTGTTGTAATGTTTTGCTTGTAATGTTTTGCTTGTAATGCTTGTAACTTTTGTTTTGCTTTTATTTTCCTAGTATTTTTCTTTTTTGCATTTATTTGCTTTGTCATATTATTTACAATATATTTCGGTTATTATATTATAAGAAAAATATATTTACTAAATCTATATAATTTTTTTTAGCAGTGGTTGTTTTTATGTCATTGTTAGTTGTTACGTTTTGTTAGTTAATTACTGTTTGTAACTGTAACTTTGTATGTAATAACGATTGTTGTATGAAAAATTTTACTGATTTATTTAAATTATTTTAATTAGTATATTATTATTACTATTGTTAAAATAAAATGTTATTATTATTATTATTTATTATTATTATAAATATTATCTTTATTATTATTACTACTTTAATCATTATCATTAGGTGTTTACGTGAAGTTAGTAGTTACTATTTGTAAACAACCTTGAAATGTAAGACCAAATATTTCAGAAATATATTGATATTGATATTGATATTGAAAATTGTTTTGAATTTTATAAACAGTTTACAAAATTTTGCCATTTGTGATCCTGATATTTATAATTTGATTTTTTTAGTGTTTCACCGCACAATGCCTGCATAATTTATGACAAAGAAAGACTTTTATTTAATAGAAAAATGCTTTAACTATTTTTATTAGTCATTTTTGTTGTAAATATATTTGGATACAATTCAGAATTCTGTTTTAATTGTTTTAGGTAAAACATAAAGAGTAGATTGATTATTACATAGAAATTAGAAAGTTGAAAACTGATTCAATAAATAAAACTGCTGTAGTTTTTTATAAGTTTTTTAAAGCACTGTTGTAATGCAAAATTTTAATGGTAGTGAAATTTAAAGCAAATGAATATTGGTAACCAGAATGTTTTGATTTTAAAATTATTATGGTTTTATGAATTTTTGATTTGATGGTATTTTTGTTGTTGTAAAATATAGGATAGAAATGTTTTTAATTTTATAGATATTTTGATTTTAGACTCATGATCAAATTTCACTTTTCAAAAAGTATTTGCCTGATCCCAAGATTAAGTAAGTTTTTGTGGATTGTAATTACTTCAAGTGTTTGTGTATCTCTATTTAAATTATATACTATATATATGTAATATATGTATATATATATATATATATATATATATATATATATATATATATATATATATATATATATATATATATATATATATATATATACAGTATGCAAAAAAATAATCCTCCATTAAAAAAAAAAATCATAACTTTAAAGATTGCATCAAAAAAATTAGTTATCCATTAAAATATTTGAAATTTTTTTTTAGATATATCAATTATTGTTTTAAGAATTTATTTGTGTATGATGAATTAATTGCATATAAACTAATAATGCATAAAATTGACTGCAAAAAAAAATAATTGTGCAGTTCAAAAGTAAGCTCAAATTGATCAAACTTCATGGAAATTAGTATTGAGTGGGGCCTCCTTTGGCCTTGATAGTCTCAGCTAGACGATTTAGCATTGAGTTGACCAAATTTTGAGTCTCGTCTGTTGTTATATTATCTAAAATATACCACAAATATAGGATTTAAGTCCGGACTTTGAGATGGCCATTCCAAAACATTGATGTTATTTGTGTCAAAGTATACCTTTGTTTTCTTAGTGGAACACTAGCAACTGTTCCAATCAGATTATACTTCTTAACAATTGAGGACACTTTTGTAAAAGGATTTTTTGTTTCTTTTTGGATCTGACAGTAGGATTTTCCTTGATTTTTTAAATCAACTACAAGGCTTCATTGATGGAAAGACAACTGTTGTTTTCTTGATGCCATTTTGCTGAAACGCTATATTTTATTTTCAGAACATAGGTTATTTAAAAAATTACTATTTTTAATTTTACTAACTAGTTTAATCGTTCAATTCCCTCAATTTATGCTAAAATAAAGACCTATTTTGTCAGTGTACAATTATTTTTTTTGCAGTCAATTATATGCATCATTAGATCAATTGTGTAAAATTCAATAGGTATGGAAAGCAATTAATTCAATAAACCAATACACAAATAAATTCTTAAAACAATATGTGATATCTATAAAAAAACTCAAATATTTTAACGTATAACTAATTTTTTTGATGCAATCTTTTAAATTATGATTTTTTTTTAAGTGTGCAACCCTTTTTTAGAAAAAAAAGAAAACAAAGAATAATAAATGAAAAGATTGCTGCGCTATCTTAAAACCCTCAGCCTATGTAGCAGCACTCCACTGCAAGTCTGGCTATTTGTCTGTCAATGTATATACTGAAGTCCCAGGCAGCAGACTATTTCAGTATGACCTCACACTGCTCACCTAAACCAGCAGTATAACTTATACACACACATATATATATATAAATATGTATATATATATATATACACGTATATATATCATATATATACATATATATGTCATATATATACATATATATATCATATATATACATATATATATCATATATATACATATATATATACACACACACACATATACATATATATATATATATATATATATATATATATATATATATATATATATATATATATATATATATATATATATATATATATATATATGTATATATATATATATACATATATATACATATATATATATACACATATATATGTACATATATATACACACACACATATATATATCATATATATATTCATCTATAAATACACATATATATACATATATATACACATACACACATATATATATATATATTTATATATATATGTATATATACACATATATAAACAGGCCTTATGAGATTTTGTTGAATAATGGAAAAGTGTAATGAAAGTAAATGTAACTGTACTCAATATACATATTTACATATTTAAAAGTTTATTTACACAGTTGCGTATTTTAAAGTACGTCATTTTAATTTAATTTAAAAATTGGTATATATATATCGATATATATATATATATATATATATATATATATATATATATATATATATATATATTTCATTGCAATGACTTTGAAAATGGCGGGAAAAATTGCACGAAAAATAATAAAATGAAAAAAAAAGTACAGTTGAGATTATGCTCTCAATTACATATACTAGTTTTGAATAATAATGAAATTAATCTCTGAAGTTGAAGAAGAAATACTTTCGCACATTTTATATCTTGGTAATGATAATGTTACTAACTCTTGTTTGCAACTTAAAGTTTAAACTGTTTGAACTGAATTAAAGTTTGCAACTTAAAGGTTAAACTGTTTAAACTGAATGTTTAATACTTTAAATATTTTTAAACATTCATCTTCTTTATATTAAACGATTTGTTTAATGAAACAAATTTTAAAATAATAAACAATTTGTTTAATAAAACACTATAAAAATTATTAAATTTACATAAAACAATATTTAAATTATATATATATATATATATATATATATATATATATATATATATATATATATATATATATATATATATATATATATATATATATATATATATATATATATATATATATATATATATATATATATATATATATATATATATATATATATATATATATATATATATATATAATCCTGTTACAAAAAAAAAAAAAAAAAAAGGCACAAGTGCTCAATTAGTAATTTTTAATTTATCTTTAAACCATTCATTCATTTATTTGCAATTTGCTGCAAAACTTAAGAGAAAATAAGTATTAAGACTTTGATAAAAATAAAACAAATTAAGTTAAGATGAAAGAAAAACTGTACATAGTTTAAAACAATTTATTTTATATTATTATATTATTAACAGAATAAAACATAAATTTTTTATATTAAAATAGTAATATAAAAAGAACAAAAAAACTTATAATGATTATAGTGCATGTCGTTACGTATACGTTACATAAGTCTTGAGCAATACATTCACAAAAATGCATGCATACACAAAGAGAAATAATGAATTTAGGGTTGTTAAAGCAGAAAAATTACTGGTTTCTATTAATTTGCAATAATTATTAGATAAAAGTTTTAACAACGATAAATTTTATTTATTCTCCAATATATTATAAGCAGAGTCGCCAAAAGGGAAGGGAGGCCACCGGGACAGCGGCAGATATCCAAGGGGCAGCAAATGAATTGTAGGTACTTAAAAAAAAATTATAAAAATATATATATATCCCTCATATAATTATATATTTCCTCATATATTTTAACTACTCAACCATGGCTGGCAAGAATTCATTGTGGGAGGTCAAAATAGCATTTTTAGTCATTTTTAATCAATAGCATTTTTAGTCAGTGTTGATGGTTATCTTCCTTTAATTCGTAAAGACTCCAATAGTCACATGCTAGGCCTGGGCATTTACATTCGTAAAAATTCACCCATTTGTCAGGAAACTAGGTTTGAATCCACAGACTACTCTTTTATGTGCTTTTGCTTAGCACCACTTCACTCTATCACCTTTCTCTTTGTTCTATATCGCTCTCCCTTATCTCAAGACTACACTCTTCTTGATGTTATTTCTGATTATATTGACCAAGCCCTCATTCTTTATCCATCAGCCAATATTGTTGTCGTCGGTGATTTTAATGTTCATCACACTGAATGGCTTGGCACTAGTGTCAGTGACTCTGCAGGCATTAAGGCCCACAACTTTTGTCTTTCTCAATCCCTAACTCAAATAGTCAACTTTCCAACTTGCTTTCCAGACAACCCAAATCATTTACCTTCTCTACTCAACTTATGTCTTGTTTCTGATCCTAGTCAGTGCTCAGCTTCTTCACACTCACCCATAGATGCTTCTGATCATGGTTTGGTCTCTCTAAAACTATTATCTCATTCTTCTTTACCATCAGAATCCCCCTATCATCATACATCTTACAACTACCTTAAAGCTGACTGGGACTTTTTCCGTGATTTTCTTTATGATGGCCCCTGGGTAGAAATCTTTCGTCTCCCTGTTGACAAATGTGTTTCTTACATAACTTCGTGGATTTAGGCTGGCATGGAATCCGTTATTCCCTCTTGACGATTCCAGGTCAAGCCTCACTCTTCTCCATGGTTTTCCTCACATTGTGCTGCTGCAATTGCCAATCGAAACCACTACTTCCATATCTATCAGCAAAACAATTCTCCAGAAAACAGATGTCTGTTTATTACTGCTAGGAACCATTGTAAAAAGGTTTTGTTTAATGCCAAAACCCACTATTCTCAGATCATGAAATCTCGTATTTCATCACAAAAATTAGGCTCTTGTGACTTCTGGAGAATCTTTAATAGTATCAATAATAAGGGCAAGTCTGTAATTCCACCTCTTTTGTATGGTTCAGACTTTGTCACCTCACCTAAAGACAAAGCTGAATTGTTTGCCAAGAATTTTTCATCAATATCATCTCTTGATTCCACTAGTTGCGTTCTACCTGATATAGCCGTCAAACAGGTTGATCCATTGCTCGACATCCATATCACTCCAGCTTCTGTATCTAAAGTGATTTCCTGCTTAGACTTGTTGCCAGCTTGCAGCCTGGACAACATACCTGTTATAGTCTTGCAGAAGTGTTCTCCAGAGCTGCCGTCTATCCTTTCAAAACTATTTAACAAGTGCTTATCAGAGTCTTGTTTTCTAGCCTGCTGGAAAGCAGCATTTGTTATCCCTATTTTTAAAAATTCTGGAGAGCGATCCGGATAGTCTAACTACAGTCCCATTAGTCTTCTTCCTATCATAAGCAAGGTTTTTGAATCTTTAATTAACAAACACTCAATCTCGAATCTCATAACCTACATTCTGATCATCAATATGGATTTCGGTCTTCTCGTTCTACAGCTGATTTGCTATCAGTAATAACCGATAGGTTTTATCGCGCATTAGATAAAGGTGGAGAGGTTAAGACCATTGATAAAGTTTAGCATGCTGTTC